>ML136703.1:0-65775 GCA_003999625.1 Oryzias javanicus
GCTTTAGTAGTGAGCACAGAGCACCTGTCGAGCTGTGCGCAGACACTGCAGCCATGATGCGTTCTGCAGAACAACATTAGAAAGTCCTCTAGATTGTGGCAGAGGATCCCGCCACCCGCCACATGGGAACAACCAGAAGGATAATGAAGTCCAGTCTCATGGCAAATGAAAGTTGGGTTTGCAAATTGAAAAAATCACTGGTATGGTTTTAAAAACCAACCCGGTCTCAGTGAAATGCGTCCCTATTCCACGGCTTTGCACCTCGGAATACCGTGCATAGTATACGCAAACACGGTTTTTGCGTGCATATGATACGCAGTTGCAGCCCATTCAAAACAACAGGAGCGGCTTTTAGGTTTCGTTTTGATCACGTGGTCGGATGTTTAGGTTTCTCCGGATCAGGTGACTGATCACGTGACTTTTGAGTTTCTGTCCGGCACCGAGATCCACTCTTTTCTGGTGGAAAATCCCTCAGAATAAAATATTTTGTGGACTAATCTTTATTTTGGTAATATTTCTAGCGAGAAATGTACCCGTTACTATCACGACATGTATTATTGGGACATACAGTTCGTAGTTTGTCTGTTTTGCTTGACTTTCGGGCTCGAAAATCGTAAAACAGCAACGTCTGGGGTGCACGGAACAATCACGAAACGGGCGATCAGCAGGATTTGGACCCGACCCGCATCGGTGCCGGGGTCAAGGTTAGGGTTAGGAGTAGGTCGGAGAACCCGCCGGAACCGTTTAATCGGGCCGAATGACTCTGTAAAGCTAGAACGTGATCACTGCCTGACTACTTCCGGTCCAGGAGACGGTCAAACGTGATCCCGAACGAGGATAATCAAAATTAAAAATGTTCTTTAATTTCTGCCTCATAAACAAACACAAATGTCGGTTATTTTAAGTGACAATACGAGGAGGCTTTCAGACAATAAAGAAAGAAAAAAAACACAATTGGGTTATATTTTACTGTTATTTTTATTATTATTGTTAAATATTAATATTTTTATATTATAATAATAATAATTATTATTATTATATTAGTGGTAGTAGAAGTAGCAGTATTATTATTAATTGGTTGTTATTATTATTATTATCATCATTATTGTTGTTATGTAAAAATATATATAAAGGAATGACATAAACAAAATCCAATTGATCATAAATCATTAATACATTAAAAATGTATTAATAATAAATAATATCATTGTTATTATTTTTTTAATAATAATAATAATGTTGTTGTTGTTATTATATCAATAATAAATAAATAATTATTATTATTGATCCATAAGATCAACAGACTCCAAGTTTTTATGATTCTTGAAAGCTGAAGGGGTCAAGAGAGAATCTCACTATTCAGGGAACATTTTTATTGTTATTATTTCTTAAAATATTGATACAGGTTTGTGTCTGTTGTATACTTGGTTTAATAAAATATCAGAGGTGGTGCTGTATCATCCATAGGATGAAACATAAATGTAACGTAGCGCTGTCTGATTTCTTCTGGTCTAGCAGATGAAAATAAGTGATCTCAAAACACAGATTCTAAACCATCAGAGAATAATGTTCCTGTGATTTCTGCCTCATAAACTAGTAACGTTTATTCACAGGGCAAGCTTCTTAGTGGAAAGAACAAAATATGGAGGACATCACCTGGGTTTTGGGAGGGAATTTAACATATTTTAGGATGTATAAACACTTGGGCTGTGTTTTGATCACTGTTCAAGTGACAATTAGACAGTTGTTTTCAACATTATTTACTTCTTTGTGTTCAAGACGTAGTCTTTTAACGTACATTCTTTCAGGTGTCTCAACTACATAGTGGCAATGGAACGCTTTTTATGTTGCTATGGCGGTAACAAAGGACGCAAAACAAAACCGGAAAGAAGACGCAAGATCTCAAATCAGAATAAGAGGGAGAAAGAAAGGAAAAAATAACAGTAGACAACATCTAAACAATGTTGCACAAGAGTAAATATATAAATATATTATTCTTAAAAGAAAGGCACAGGATATGTTTCATAGCTTGCAGTTTCTCATAAAAATAGATGTAAAATTAAAGTCTATTAATTATTTTAAGAATGTGTTCTAAAAATTCAAAATAAGACAGGCCTAGTTACATAAGTAAATCATGTTTGAAACCAACAAGAACAAATGGCACTGTCAAAAAACAACATTTATTTATCAAATTTTTCAAATATTATGAAAGTGTTAATACCACATTTTTCTTTTTGGTTTTCTGTTTTTAGACCAAAATCTAATCGTTTTGAAATTTAAAAGGAACACTATTGAAAGTTAACCAGCACTGAAAAATCATAACAGAAAAATTTAGATTTCTACCATTTTTAAAAACAATGAATAAAACAGTTGCTAAACTGTTTATTTGTCGTTGCTGCAAGAAGTGTCAGTATTTTTGTCAATTTTTAAAATATTATGAAGTTAATAGATGGATAAATAACATTCAAGATTCTGAAGTGATTTTCTTTTGCTTTTGGTTCAATTAAATAAACAAAAAATATCCGGCACAGGTCTCAGTAGATCTTATGATTCTCTTCAGTCAGTCCCTGTCTGCTTGCAGATCTAAAATGAATGTGGTCAGGACAGAATGGATTATAGCATTGTAGAAGATGGTCAGCAGCTCCTGACACAAGTTTTTTCAGTCACTTCTTAAGCTATCATGGGAAGTCCAACCTCTGCTGGGCCTTTCTCCAGAGTGAGTCAACCTGGGAGGTTCACTTAAGGTCCCTCGAAAAAGTGGACCCTATGAACCTGTATGGGTCTATAGAGGGGACTGTTCTGTGTGAAGAGGATGGGGATGGGGGGGTTGTGTTCCTTCTCGCTCAAGTCCACTGTCATCTCTACAGTTTTAAGTATGTTCAGCTCCGGGTGGCTTTGGCTGCACCAAAGGACAAGACGCTTCGTTTCCCGCTCTAACAAGTGGAGGAAAGCACAGTGACGTTTTGATGGAGGAGCTCTGGGATGATGGTATTAAATGCAGAGCTGAAGGCCACAAACAGGATCATGCATAGTTCCCTGCAGAGTCAAGGTGGTGTCAGATGTAGTGGAGAGCTGTGTTGACTGCATCGTCTGCGTCATTTAATCACGTGAGAGAGGACTTCTTAGGAACTGGATGATGGTGGATCTGTTGAAGAGACGGTGAAACTTTGAGGCAGCTGGTCAGTGCAAACTTCCAGACAGGATGGAGACACTCCATCAGGTCTGGAACCTCCTGATCTTCTGCTTCTGAAACTGTTGATGCACATCAGATCCTCAGTCCAGGTTAGGTGTCCAGTCTGAAGGAAGTTGAGACAAGTCAATCCTTTTGATTAAGATTGATGGGGGAGGGAATGCTATGTTCCTTTAAAACCTGAATAGAAGTCCTTATGGTGGTAGATCTCTGCAGGGTGGGGGTGGGGCATCTCTTTTCATGAGGGTCTGCAGAACTTTAGAAACTGCAGTTGTTGGCAGAAAACTGCTCTGTTATCTTTGCAGTGTTGGTCATTTTAGCTGCCTTAATCTTCTTTTTCATCTTGTTCCTGACCTATTTCTAAAGGTCACGACCCCCACTCCTGTAGGCCTCTTCCTTGTCCTTGTGTGTTTGCCTCAGCTGTAAACCATTGTTTGATGTTGTTGAATTTGCAGAAGGTTTTGGTCTGCATGCATGTCCTCACAAAAACTGATCTAGGTGTTCCAATCTTTGCATTTTGCATCTTGGACTCATCCATCCATCTCTTAACAGTCTTCACTTTGGGTTTCGCTGATTTCAGCTTTCTTCTGTCAGTTGGGATGACATGAGGCAGTGATTTGAAAGTCTCAAAGCAGCGCAGGGAACAGAGTGATGCATCGTGTAGTAGTGGTCCAGAGCGTTCAAGGTGGGACAGGTCACCTGCTGTTTGCAATAAACTTAATTACATTTGAAAAATATATGAAAAAACAAAACAGCACTGAGCCCTAAAGAGCCTGGATAACCCTTGATGGGGCTTTAAGCTAGTGGATCCTAAAACCTGGTGATGGGTCGCTCTCTTTAGAATTGATACATACATCACTGTTGAAGTGTGGGACCTCTGTAAAATTCAAAATTCATCTATACATTTAAAAAAAAATGTGAAATAGCTTTGGTATGAACTCAAAATTTGGAAGGTTAGACTGTATTTCTTCACAGAAGTCATGATACATCCCATAAATGTACTGCACATTTTAGGAGGAGACTGGGTTGAAATTTTACACTGTTAGCAGCAAAGTCGACAAAGTTATGAAGCTCCAATTAATGTCTATTCATGTAGATTGCATAAAACTTGTCTAAGTTTCAGGGAGGACGGATCAAACAAACCATGTGTGATCATTGTTGTTTAGGAACAATCCTCTAAACTTCTTAAAATGTACAAACTAAGTTGTTACTATGCAGAGTCTAAAGTCCTTGTCACCAACAGATTACGTTAAACACAAGCATACAAGAATGCTGAAGTTCTAAATAATTAAGTTTCCGAAAAACGAGTTTGTCAATTTTTACAGCTGTCAACTTTACCAATTTAAATCTAAAAAACATCTGCTCATTTATCAATTTATTAACAATACCAGAGCTCATATTCATTTATATCATTATTTTATTAATAAATAATTTGTTTAAGCCTCCCATCTCTTTGACCTGAGGTCTGATAAGAAGTTAAAAGTAACTATTTACAATAAATTAGGGATATTATTTACATACATTCGGTACAATGTACAAATCAAAACAATTACATAGTCAGCCCCAAAACGACATGTTTATCTCGCACCAAAAATTGCTTCCCAACCCAATCTCTTGTGAAACTTGACGGTAATTCTCCAAATATCATAAAGCTTTTTGAATGGCGTAGACCAGGGGTGTCAAACTCGGTCGCACAGGAGCCAAAATCCAAAACACGCCTTAGTTTTCGGGCCAAACGGGATAAACATTTATTGGACACACTAGAACTACAGTATTAAAACTTTAAAACTGTAACTTTTTAATACAATTATGACTTAAATATTAATGGCATCACCTGCGAAAATGTTGGTGTGAATCCTGTAAGCTGAATTTGATTGCTGAAGATGAGTTCTGATAGTTGAATTTTAATAAAGAATAAAAAATTGTCTGAATAGTGAGATTCTCTCTTGACTGGAGTCTGTTGATCTTGTGGATCAACAATGTATTTATGTATCAATTGTATTTTGTTTATGTCATTCATTTTATATATATTTTTTTTACATAATAACAATAATGATGATAATAATAATAATAACAACAATAATAATAATAAATTAATACTGCTACTTCTACTACCACTAATAATTATAATAATTATTATTATATTAAAAATATTAATATATTAAAAATAATAATAAAAAAAGAACAGTAAAAACATAACACAATTGTGTTTATCTTTCTTCATTTTGTCTGAAAGCCTCCCTCGTTATTGTCACTTAAAATAACTGACATTTGTGTTTGTTTATGAGGCAGAAATTAACATTATTTTATGCTTGATAATCTTCGTTTCGGGATCACGTTTGACCGTCTCCTGGACCGTAAGTAGAAAGATTGATCACGTTCTAACTTTACAGAAGCCATTCGGGGCCCTGATTTAAAAAGGTTCCGGGCGGTTTCTCAGAACCTACCCTAACCCTAACGTTGACCCGGCACCGATGCGGGTCGGGTCCCAAATCCTGCTGATCGCCCGGTTCCGTGATTGTTCCGTGCACCCCAGACGTTGCTGTTTTACGATTTTCGAGCCCGAAAAGTCAAGCAAAACAGATAAACTACGAACTGTATGTCCAAAATAAATGCATGTTGTGATAGTAACGGGTACATTTCTCGCTAGAAATATTACCAAAATAAAGATTAGTCCACAAAATATTTTATTCTGAGGATTTTCCACCAGAAAAAGAGTGGATGTCCGGTGTCGGACAGAAACTCAAACGTCACGTGATCAGTCACGTGATCTGGAGAAACCTAAACATCCGACCACGTGATCAAAACGAAACCTAAAAGCCGCTCCTGTTGTTTTGAATGGGCTGCAACTGCGTATCATATGCACGCAAAAACCGTGTTTGGCGTATACTATGCACGGTATTCCCAGGGTGCAAAGCCGTGGAATATGGACGCATTTCACTGAGACTGGGTTGCTCCTTCTCTCCCTCATGTGCTTCTAAATATGAAAGCCCCCCCCAACACACACACACTCAGTGTCAATGCGCGCGCGCTTAGTCTCTCTCTTTCTCTGCGTTCCTTTTCATCTCTGTTAAGCATTTTACCACCGCAATTCTTGAGGTGCTCAGCGTGAACACACGGTACAAACACATTTTGACCAATCACGTGCGACATGAAGAGAAAAAGCAAGTGAGTGAGAGAGACGAGGTGAGAAAGAAAAATAAGACGGCTTCCGGCTCCCAGTGAGTTCAATTCAATTCAATTCGATTCAATTCAATTTTTATTTATATAGCCCAAAATCACAAAGAATTTTGCCTCATTGGGCTTCATGCAGGTAATTTTACAGTTGCAAAAAAATAGAGTGAGGAGCCGGCTCACGTCGTTCACTTCAAAGAGCCGGTTCATTCACGACCGACCCATCACTAAAAGAGAGAGCCCAGCCATCCCCACGCCAAGGCCCCCCACCGAGGCAGCAGCAGCAGTCTGGGCCCCCCAACACCCGCCATGGAGCCACAGAGAGAATCCGTCCGCCGAGCAATCCCGCCAGACACCCAGACCAGAGCACGCGTGACAGCTGCAGGGGCCCCCCAAGCCCGAGAGCCGGAAGGCAAGGGAGCACAGAGAATGCAGGCCCCAGCCCAGCCAGAACAACAATCCCCCCACCACGCCAGGAGGGCAAACGCAAGGCCCCACCCCCGGAGAGCCCCCCAACCCCAGAGGAACAACCCACCACCACCAAGCAGCGCCGAGCATCCCCACCCCAGGTACGAGCCAGAGCTCCCCCAGGGTGACCCGCCCCCATGCCCCAGACGTCCGCCCGCACCCGCCGCGGGAGATCCAGGGGGGAGCCAGGAAAGGGCCGCCAAGCAGAGGGACACCCAAGAGGAACGAGGATCCCAAGGAATGATGTTAACAAGGCCTGACCAGGCACACCCACTGATGGAATTTTTGAGAGTCATGTTTCTCGAAAGCAAGGACCGGAACCCGAACCACAGAGACCTGGACACCCCACGACTCCGATGTAGTTTGATCCCCTGTTCTAGATCTTCAATCTTGGGGATCCCTCTCCTAGCGTGGCGAGGAGGCTGCAGAGCCCAGGAGGCCGGCACCCGAGAGACAGGACCACCAAGCCAAGGGTTCCCATCTCCCCTCTCCAGAGATGGGGTAGGGGACAGAGGGTAAAATGTCCCACCTTCCTCGTTAGAGGTGTGTGTACTAAAGGGTGCAGTTAAAATTGGTGAGTAGGGCCTTGACAGGACATCTCCTGATTGCTCACAGTGATGCCCTCTCACCAACGGCCCTACATGTCTATGGTGCAGTTACAATTGGCGGGAAAGGCACTTAGAGGACATCTACTGCTTGCTGGCAGTGATGTCCAAGCACCCCCCACCCCCCACCAAGGTCCTACATGTCTAAGGTGCAAATAAAACTAAGGGGAGGGGCAAACTCATGCAGCGGCCACCGGAGGGGGGGCGCACTGGCAGGTAGTCCACCCCCTGCAGCGCGCTGGAGAACAACCACCCTCCCCTTCACCCTAATACATGTTTGTATGAGGAAGAGGGTAGGTTGGGGGCAGTTGGCTGACCGACCCCCGATGGTGGACCGCTGTCCCTCCGCGCCCCCAGCGTTGAGACCAAGTTCCCCAGCCCCCAGGACCGCACCCCCCCTCCCCCCTAAGAGGGAGAAGCCAAGAGGGAGCCAGTCCCAGGGACAGGTCCCAGCCCCCGCCCCCAAGCACCTCTCCCATGGGTGTACTGGGCAGGCACTAACAGGACCGAGGCGGCCGGACCAGCTGCGGCCCCCACCGAATGTTTCAGTAGAGACCACCACACGCCAGAACCCCAGCCCTGTAACAAATGGACCCACTGCTCCCCATGAAATCCCCCAGCAGATGGGGTAAACACCCCCCCCCCCCCCCCCCCAGGACCATGCGGCAAAGGCGGGCACCGCCTGGAGCAGCTGTTATTTTGACTTATCTTCCTTCATCGTCACTATGTTCTGAAATATGATTATAATTAATTGAATGTGAAAAAAGAACAGCCACTTCCCTCTTATGTTTCGATTTATCACAAGCTGAGTCAACATATTTAAAGCCTTTCAGCTTCAAATGGTCAGTTTGAGTCATATGCGTTTCTTGTAGCAAGGCAATCTGGGCCTTTTCTTTCTTTAGTTTAGATAATATCTTATTTCTTTTAACCACATCCAAAACCCCACTTACATTCAAGGAAATTAATTTTAATGAATCATTTAACATAATGAAGTATAATTTGGTCCCACAGTATAACCTGATAGACAACACTAGAATAGTTCAGCACCGCCTGGAACATAAATGCAGCTAATCTGACCTCCAGCAGCGATGGGGATCCGTTGCTTCCCTCCCAGCTTGAAGCCCGTCTTGCTGCTCAGGGTGAAGGGGCCTTCCATGATGATGACGTCCTTGGTAGAGAGATTTAACATCTCCTACAACTCGGCAAGAATCAGTATATAATGTTCATCAGTTTGTCCACACAACACAAAAAAACACAGTATTATTTTAATTCTCTTCTCGTCTGTATACTTGCAGCTTCTCTTTGTATCCTGCAGCTCCTTGGCTCTGTCGTGCACTGTAGGGCCCTACTCTCTGCCATGTTGACAATTCCTGCAGTTTCTCTCTGATGGTAGCAGAAGTTTTGCGAACCTTCACTAGAAACCCCCGGTGTAGAAGGTCTGCCGTCATTGTTAAAGGCTTTAACGCTGTCTTCATAGAATACCTTCAGCCGTGGAGGGAAGAGGGTCCTAAATTGAATGTTCTTTTCTTTCAGGATCCTTCAAGCTTCTGTATAGTCCTTTCTTTTCAATTTCTGAACATAACAATAATTTTACCCAGAAGCCTGTGCGGCGCTGCTTTGTTTACCGGTAAGACAGACGGAACGGGGGAGAGATGCAGAAAGCGGAGGGGCCAAGAAGAGTTTTTCATAATATTTATAAACATAAGAAAAATGTCTGGCAGACAACCATCGTGGGATATATAACCTTCATGGACGTTAAGAGAAGATTTTGAGACCGAAGGAGCAATGGAAGGAGTAATTTTTGGCAAGAAAAGGTAACATTTGTGAAGCTTCATTTCTTTTTTTCTGAAGGAATCAAACAGTTACTAGCTAGTTTCTACTCTGAAACACAAACTGTGGGAGATAAATGTCATTCAAATGTGAGTTAGCTTGTGATTTAACTCATATATTATAAGTTATCATATAAAATATGTATATATTTACGTTTGTTCAGGAAAAAAATATAACAATGAAATGAAAACTATTTTTCTTTAAGTTTCCTGTGAGCTGGAGTTGATGATGCTGGAGGACCAAAGAGGAGAAAACGTGAGGATGCTGGAGACTGGTGAGGTTATCAGGGACCAAAGCTTCAACCCCAGACACATCCAAGGTGTCCTAACACCTCTAAATGCAGAAAACCATCAGCAGGTGAAATCTTATCCCACTGATGCTGCAGAATCTGCACCAAGACCTCTCCCTGGAGGTTTGGGACTTTTGACTGTAACTGGCAGCATCACCAAGACCTTTGAGGAGCCAAAGAGGACAGAGCTGCCCTGTGTGAACAAAAACGCCTGGCGACATTTTATGATTTATGCACTGTTTTTTGCACATTTAGAGAGAAAGATACAAAATGTTTTTGTAAACAGTTTGACACTGGACAAATTTAAACTTTTAACAAAAAAAATTAGTTGTTGATGTACATTTGGACTATTTTTCTCACTAAAAATTCTAAAAATCACATTGTGTTTTTTTTCACAATTTGAAATGGTCAAACACTATTAGGAAATAGAAAACATTGTAAAAATATGATAGACATTGAAAATTCAGTGTTTTATTGAAAAAGGAGCAAAAGAACACAATTGTAGGAAATTTTTAGACCCTTTCATAGTCAAAATGAGCAAAAAAATGTCCAGGCAGGCAGACATTTCGAGGTCTAGGTGTTAAAGAATTAAAACCCGTTTCGCATTACTGCTCTATGGTTTTCCAAAACTCTACAGTTGTAATATACTTAAACATTTCAAAGACAAATGTAATTTACTTTTTATACTTACTGATTTGTGTTACCTTCATAAATAAAGACTCAAAATAAATACGTTAAGCTATATTTTTATTTTCTCCTTTTTTTCATGATGTGAAAAATTTTGTATTTGGCCCGTGGACCGGGATCCCATTTAGATTTTGGCTCTTAGAGCGAAAAAGTTTGGGCACCCCTGACCTAGACAGTCTACTTTAGACTTCATACTTGCAACCTTTAACAATATCTACTTTGGTTCCACTTTAAATAACGAAAAATTAGATCAGCTCTATGCTAATGTGAAGATGGCACACTGAGACACCCCGTGACCTCACTTGGAAAATCTGATCATAATTTGGTTCTCCTACATCCCACATTCACAGCTGTTGTGAAAAAGCAAACCGCAAAACAATTCACCAACTCAGAGAGTGGTCCACAGAGGTGGAGAAAGCCCTGAAAGACTGTTTTGATACCACAGATTGGAATCTACTGTTGGTATCATATGACAGAGCAGGCCATGGGGTGTATGAAAGACTACTTAAATTTCTGTGTGGACATAGTGGTTCTGTGACGAAGAGGACAAAGGTTTTAATGAAGACACAGGACAAGGCAAGGCGTGGTCAGAAAACAGGCTGAGGTCAAAACACAGAGGCCAGGCGGAGAGTCGAGGGATCAGGCAGGAGTCAGAACACAAAGAGACAGGCATGGGAGTAAACTTTCAGGCTGTATGCAGTACAAGACTTCGCAGTGAGCTGCTGTGAAAAGCTTGACTAAATACTGTGGCAGTGATGAGTAGATGGGAAACAGCTGATGAAGATTCATCCAGGTGAGGGCAGGTGGTGAGTTCAAAACTCAGGTGAGCGCTCCCTCTGGTGGTTGGTGAGAAAAGCAGCAGGTTGAACTGTGACAGGTTCTGGTCAGAATAGTCAAGTGTTCTGCCAACAGCAAACCCTGGATTACCAGTCAAATAAAGGCTGTCCTGAACAGTAAAAGTAAGCATTTAGAAGCAAAGACTAAATGTGATGAAAGAAGCACAGACAGAGGCTGGAATGAAAACTGATGAAGGACAATTGTTACGGCCCCAGGCCTTTGGAATATATTTGTGTGTGTGCAATATACGAGAGCAACCACCAGCAGCTACCTGCAGCTCTCAACAGGCAGCTCCAAGTTCTCCTGGAAATCAGCCCGTTTCTCCTCATCTTCTTCCTCTTCAGTTCTGTACACTAGAAGCCCCTATCCACAACTTGGCCCCTCCCTCCCAGCCTCCCCTTTAAAGGGGCCATACCATGAAAATTCTACTTTTTGAGGTTTTAAGTGCATTATACTGCTCATTTCTCTCTATAAAGAACCCCAAAGCAGTATTTTGATCTGCTCATGCAATTTCAAAGTAATCCTCTAAAAACTTGAGGTCTCAGCAGCAGCCCCTCCCATACCCACAAAAACAAACAGGTGGAAACGTGTTTGGTATGGAGTAAATGGAGACTAGGTGGACTGTTTCGACTGGTTCGGCTTTGTGCTCTAACAGGAACGAAGATGGTGTGCCGGTTAGAGCACAGGGAGGTTAGAAAAAGAGATGAGGCTCAATTTGGAAGATCTTCTGAATTTATTCCACTGCTGAATCTGTATTGCAAAAGTCTGTGAATGACAAAGGATGTTTCTTATAATAACTTAAAGGCATAAAGTGACTAACTGTATGTTAAATAAAGTATAAACAACAAGGAAATATAACTGAGTTTGTCTTTACGAGCATAAACTCCTCATAACATGCAAAATAAATAATCAAATCAGCTTTATACCAACTTAAATATAACTTTTCAGTAAAACATGGCAAAACAGCAACATCTAGTCAGTGGCAGAGCTAGAACATTTTCGATGGGGTGGCGGGAGGGAGGCAGAAGACTTTGGAAGAGTTGCAAATCAGAACAGTAGAGTGGAAGGTCATACAAATGAATGGTTCAAAAATACATATTACAAACAGTTTTATCATTGTGCTTAAAAAAACATGTATTGATGTATTGAGAAGGTCTCAACCAATCAGGATACAGAACAAGGTGCACTGTTTGAAAGAACGCAGCAGCATAATTGCTCTGAAAGAATCAGTGAGACGTGAAAGGTAAACTGAGATGTAGACAGAAAACACAATATTATATTCTATTTACCAGGGATTTTTGGGGGTTCAGAGAAAGAGAAGGAAGAATAAAAACATGGTCTATGTGGGTCTTGATCTGTGTGACCTAAAAAAAATCCTTGTGGTTGTTTTCTTATATATTTTAGCACTTAAAATGCTTATGCGTACTCTTATGCGTTCTGTTAGAAAGCAGAGAAGGCCAATCTAATGAAATGACTTTTGTCTTTAAACCAGCACAACAGGATTGATATGTCACGTCTGCAAGTCACAAGCCCACCTGCTGCAGCGGTACACAGTTCAGCTCCCCCACGCATCCACTCTTATTGTTGCTTTGACACGCCTTTCAAAACAAAAGCCACACATCACTGCAGGACTAACAGAGTCTTGCGGCATTCAGTGCAAGGGGAACCGGCAGAGAGTGCAGAACTTTGGCTGGGTTATACATGCTTCACCTCAATATCTCCAAAATGAAGGGAATGGTCTTGGATTTTTGATGAGGAGCTCCATCATTCCAGCTTATCTACATCGATGGAGTGGAGGTGGTCTCCATGTACAAATAACTTAGTCTCAACTGGACAACATGCTGGATTGGTCAATTCAGATGCAGTGTGTGTATACAATAGGTCAAAGCAGAAGGTACTCCTTCCAAAGACTGGACAGCTTTAACTTGCATCCACAGCTCCTGCACGTCCAATCAATCAGTCATTTTAAGCATAATTTCCTCTGCAATAGTGTGCTGGGGAGGCAGTACAAGGAAAAAGGACCTCAAGAAATTAAATAGACTGTTCGGGAGAGTTCAGGAGAGTCTTGCCCCCGGGCTCACACTGCACCCTGTCTGGCTCCTATATGGACGCCAGTCTTCACGTAACTTGAAAAGTGTGGGAGACACTCACACCGCATCCATTCCACTCTGACTTCTGCGATCTGGCCTTTACGGAGCTTTGTATCCATTTTGTTGGCTTAAATATTTTTACCGGACACCAGAGCCGAGCTGGAGCACTTTTTGTCAAGTTGGGGCTGTAGTGTGCATCAGGTAAATTTTTCATAACAGAAAACAGCTGTACTCACTGTTTTCACTGTGTTGTAAAGATAAGGTCATTGTAACAACCAGCCCTGGTCGCCTCTATTTATTACACATTATGTGTAACACAGTCAAAAATGTACATTTAAGCCTATATAAGATACAAGGATCCATTAAAGTTATGTGATTACCCATTGTACAAAGACAAATCACGCAGAAAAGCAGTGTTGTGAATATAATTCAAAATCAGGGTGGAAATAAGGGTTTGTTTACTATTTCCTCATATATAAATAGTGTTTTAAAGCGTGAACATACGCGAGTGAGTCAGCAGCAGAGCCTGTGGCTCGAGCAGGACCAGAGCCATTAGTAGCCAATGTGAGTCATCTGCTGTAGCCAGACCGGTCCGGTGTCTGCACCGGAGCCAGACTGGATGCAGTGAGTCCGGGTGTCACAGTTCAGACGTCAGCACCCATCTCCAACCACCAGAGAGAGCCCTCACCACAGTTCTGACGCCTCATGCTCACTACAACTCCCATCAGCCACTGCACGGACTCCTTCCTGCTCAGCTGTTCCTCATCATAATCATGGTCATACAGCACATAAACACACTCCAGCCTCCTCTCCAGTGTGAAGTCTTGTATTACTTACACTCTGAGCAGTTTTCTCCTTAGCCTGGTTCGCTGTGCCTTGACCCTTGCCTCTTTATTGACCTTCTGCCTTGCTTTCGGGTTTTGACCTTTTCCTGGAATCTGACTACGCTCATGTCTTGCCTTTGCTCATTAAAACCTCTGCACTTGAATGCAAACGTCTCAGCCTCTTCATCACACCAGGGTTACACAGTGGAAACATTAGTGGAATAAAGGACTGCGTTGAAATTCCGAGCAGTAATGACCAATAAAAGCCATTCTGTCCTGGTCAAACAAAGACGCTGTTTCAGAGACCAGCTGCTGTCTCTGAAGTGTTCTACAGAGAGGTTGAGGTCTTCTTCAGGCTGAGACCAATCCAGCTCTAAAAATTAACTTTTGGTAGAAGGGGACAGAGTGGCAGGAAGATTTGTTTAATATCTGTTTGTTTAATTATATAATATATTTGTTTAATTGTTTAAGTATTGTTCCTCTTGCATGGAAATGTTCCAAAGTTATTCCGTTACATAAAGGTGGTGATATTCACAATTTAAATAATTATCGACCCATCTCTATCATCAACAGCGTAGTGAAAGTTGCTGAGTCAATTATTTTTAATCAGATGTCAAAATTTATTTCTCCCAACAATATTTTATCTCAGTTCCAATCTGGATTCAGAAAGCACTTCTTCACCACTACTGCGCTTGTGAAATTCACCAATGATATTTTTTCTAATTTTGACAACAATATGTACACAGGTACCATTTTTCTTGATCTCACAAAAGCTTTTGATTTGGTTGATCATTACCTGCTTTTGGAAAAATTATGTGTAGTTGGCATGTCTAATACCCCGCTCTTGTGGTTTAGTTCCTATTTTTACCATCGCCGTCAGTATGTTTCCTTTAGAGGCGCCTCATCTAATTTCACTGGAATAAATAAAGGTATTCCTCAAGGATCTTCCCTTGGGCCATTGTTATTTTCCATTTTTATTAATAACCTGCCAAATTGCTGCTCAAAATGTAATATTCATCTTTATGCAGATGATACCATTATTTACTGTTCTAAACCAAGTGTCACAGAAATTAATTTATCATTGCATGATTTTAACTCTATACAATACTGGTTAAACTCTAATAAACTTATATTGAACAAAGCTAAATCATACTCCATGCTTTTTCAGAAACACTCCATGAACCCAGAGGGATCAATTCTTGATTTACATTTTTTAGATTCTTCTCCTCTTGAGGCTACTATGTCTTTTAAGTACCTTGGAATTTGGCTTGAACCAAATTTATCATTTCATATCCATATTCACGTTTTTTTTCTGTTCCAATAATTTGCAAACAATCCGGTAAATTAGCATTTTGTTTTAAAGCACCAAGTGACTTGCATAATGTTCCTTAATCTTTACGTTCCATAAGGTCATTTCCTGCATTCAAAAAAGCTGTTCTGGTTCATCTTGAATATACATGTTATTGTTATTAGTTTCTTATTTTAAATTTGTTATATTGTGTGTTAGATTTTATTTATATTATTTATTATTGTTATTATTATTTGATATGCTGAGGAGAGGTGTATATTGTGAGCCTGTGTGTTGGGAATGAATGTTAAATGTGTGAGTGTTGTAGTTTTTTTCCTTGCCAAACCAGTTCTGTTTTTTTTTCTTTTTTCTCTGTCATTCTTGTTTAATGTGTTTAATTTTATTTGAAAAGGAGGACCCTCTCAAAAACGAGATGTTTCATCTCAAGAGGCTTTATCCTCCCATTCTTGATTTAAATGTCAAATAAATAAATAGATAAATATCCTGTTAGATCAGTTTTTTGTTTATTTAGCGACATCTTTTCATTTAGCTTTTACATTTTTGTCTTTTGTGTGGGATCTGCAGACCCAACTTCTTTCAGAATAATAAACTTTCCATCCATCCATCCATCCATCCATCCATCCATCCATCCGATCTCAATTCAATTTGGTCTCTCTTGACTGTATGAATTCTTTATGCTCATTCCATTTGTGTGTTTTCTCATCTCGTCCCCCTGCAGCCAAGCCCAAGAACTCAGCCGACATCGTGACCGTCCTGGCCGGTACGAACTCGGTGGTGGTGGCCCAGTGCGTGGCAGCAGACAGCAAGCCGGCGGCCACCATCAACTGGATTTCCTCCGTCAGAGGAAATTACTCCACCAGCACCACAAGCGGGCCGGACGGCACGGTGACGGTACGCAGCGAATACCGGCTGGTTCCCACTCGAGATGACAACGACAAGGAGGTGACATGCGTGGTCGACCAGAGGACGCAGGAGCGGCAGTGGACCAAAACACTCAGGCTTTCTGTGGAGTGTAAGCACAAACACACATTCTTGCTCACTCTTCACCCTTTTTCTCTGTTGTTCAAACTTTACTGTAAAAGCGCAAAAAAAGATCTTGTAAAAAAAATATAAAGCTAGGAATAATGACTATTATTGTCACCACTAAGTTAAATTACATTGATGAATCTAAAGGGGTTCAGAATATCAAACAGAGAGAAGAACCATCCAATATTTACCTTGTGCTTGCAGTAAAAGGCATCACCTGTAATCTGATATATTTTTAAAAACAAAAAACAAAAAAAAAACAGATGAGCAGCTCAAAATTATATGAAAAACCAGAACCAAATCTGTTGCTGTTGCAGTTGCACAACTGCCTTCAGGGGGGAAATGTGTGGCTTGCAAAAAAAAACTGACAAACTTGCATTGGGCACACATCTCACCTGCACGACATTTAAATGTCATTGATCGCCTGGTGAACCAAGGGAGAAATTTTGTTAATTAACTTTTATTTTTCTATGGGTATGCTCCGGGCAGCACGTCATAGCAAACACACAAAAATCAAGGGTTAGTAGGCGAGATGCAGGCATGTCTGACAGATTTTTTTTGTTTTCAACCCTCCTAAATCCTGTGGACTGGGCAAGAAGCCGTTCAAGTGCTGTTCAAGTTGAATGTGCGTAGTCTGTGTGGTAAGCCTGACTGTTTGAAAAGAGGAAATAAGACATTCAGAATGTAATTTGTGTAGGCATCCGACTGGTGTCCTATGGGCACATAAAGCATTTATGCACAGTCAGCCAGTACACATATAGCCAGTACACAGCCTGTCCACTAATAGTATGCGTGACAGAATGAAAGGTTTTACATCTGTGGGTCTATATGCATAAGTGAGTGTGTGTGAACTGAAGTTGTATTGTGTACATTTCAACTACAGTAGTTTATGTGTAAAGACTGTTTTAGCCAACAGGTATGTTTGTAACTACTGAGTGTATATGTGGACCGTTAACACCTTCTATTTTCTCTGAACTCCCCTCTTTCACCTATTTTTTGAGAAATCACCAGGGACAAGGAAGGCAGATTCATCTTGGTTAGAGGAAGGTTAGAAGGGGAATTGGTGACCCTTCTTAATAGCTATACACCTCCTGGATCTGATTGGTCAGTTTAATCAAATCTTTATCTAATCAAATCAATCTTTATTTATAGAGCACTTTTCATATGAAAGATCACACAAAGTGCTGTACAACAAAGTAAAACAAATGATAATAAAAACAATCACCAAACTAAAAACAAAATAAATGAAGCCCTCCCTTACTGAGACCCACACACAAATCTCTTTCACACCCCCCATCCCCCTTAACTGATAAAGAACGGACTGGATACAAGCTTAGCATGGAAAATTAATTGTTAGAAACACTAATATAGTTGGAACCTCTCCCTCTGGGGACGGCCGCATATTCAACCAGGTGCAGCATCACAGGCGGGGACCCAGCTTCACCACAGCTTGGCAGGGACGCAGGTCTCCATCTAGAGCTGCAGTGCCTGGACAGCAACCGACCCCAAGGGAGAAGATCCAACTGAGAAAGCACTGGAACATAAAATGAAAAAGTGAAGATAAAAATTAAACTTATTGATGAAATCAGTAAATTTTTATTTTTATTTATTGCTTTATATTGCATATGCCAGCAAAAAAAAAAAAAAAAAAAAAAAACATTCCAAAATGACAAACAAAGAAGGCATAAACAGTTGGGGTCAGACAGAAGAAATTCATCTTATAGTAATATCTGCTCCTACCAATCAATCACAAAATGAATGAATGAATGAATGAATGAATGAATGAATGAATGAATGAATGAATGAATGAATGAATGAATGAATGAATGAATGAATGAAATGGTTTATTTCAAGCAATCAGGTTATAATACATGGAATAACTTCACATAATAAATCACAAGTAGATCGCTTGAAAGGGGGTGGAGGAAGCGAACTAATATATACCATATAAGTATACCATATAAATAACCATGACATGCAAGAAACAAGACAAATTCATTCAATTGATTCTTACTGATAATCATACCCCATTCCTAATCCGATGGAGGCCAACTTCCATTTCTTTTATTTAACATCCATCATTGTAAGGTATATATTTGATGTTTTGTCCTTAATTATTTTTTTAAATTTAGTAGCAGTTATACATTGTTTGAGTGTTCTATCTGATGAGTTCCACAGCCTAATGCCTTGAACTGAAATATGGGTCTGTCTCAGAGTTGTCGTACAAAAGGAACTTTAAAATAATCTTTCCTTTTGTTAGAAGCTGGTTTAAATAAAGACTGAATACTGCCTGGCAACATATTAAGTTTCGCTTTTAACATGAATAACAGAATTTTTAAATCAACCAAGTCTGGGAATTTAAGCAAATGAGATTTAGCAAACAAATGATTGGTATCTTCCTTGCTGCCTTTTTTATGGATTATTCTTACTGCTCTTTTCTGTAACAGAAACAAAGGTTTGGTGTGAGTAGTATAAGCTTTTCCACAGACTTCTGTACAGCAATTAAAATAAGGAAGAATAAAAGAACAGTATAACAAGCGCAAGGAGTTACTATTAAACAAATCTTACTTTATATAAAATTCCAATGTTTTTGCTGATTTTGCTTTTCAAATAATTAACATGTGATTTCCATTTAAGTGTATCCTTACTTTGACAATAAAACATAACCACAAAAAATAGTAAAAGAAATTATTAATAATGGTGTAAAATTATAAAACATGATCATATAGACAAATGAATAAATACAAAATAAATAATTAGCTAAAAGCATGGTTAAAAAGATGGGTCTTAAGGCCTTACTTAAAAGCAACTAAGGTCTCTGCGGCTCTCAGGTTTTCTGGTAGATCGTTCCACAAACGTGGGCCATAATACTGAAAAGATGCCTCTCCATACGCTTTGGTTTTCAGCGGTGGAACGATTAGTAGACCAGTGCCAGAGGATCTCAGGGTCCGCAAGGGTTCATATTTCACTAAAAGATCTGACAAATATGAAGGCGCAAGACCATTAAGACATTTAAAAACCATAAAAGTTTACAGACAGTGACATCAGAAGTGGAGGGGTTTCTGATTGGAGGAGGAGATCTGACTCAAAGATTGAATCAATGGTTGGATTCCACAGGGGGAGAATACTAAATAGAGCAGTTAGCAAAAAAAAAAAAAGGATTGATGGCTGAGTTAGATGTTTGGAGAGATTTCAACCCCAAAGGCAGAGATTATATATGGCCTGCTATTCAGCCCCACATCTTATTCAAGAATAGATTATTTCCTAATATACTGTAGCGTCCCTCCAAACTGAAGCACCGAAACTCAGTCACCTTTTTAATCTTCTTTATTTTGGTTACTGTCGGCCGTAACCAACGCCGTACAACTCCTCAGTAACTTGTTCATCGAACCAACCCGGGCAGAGAGAGAGAACGCTCCCCCCCACCAAAAATGTACTCATTCCCTCCCGCCTGCACAGCCCTCCCTCTTTTCCCGATTCAGCCAATAGCTGCACCCAACCAGTTCAACCCCTCGACAACCGGCTGAGTGACAGACGGGAGGGCCAATCAGCGTCTCCTCCTGGTGCATTCACTGAACCCTGTAACTTAGGATGCACCCAAATAATAACACACACAACTCAGTCCGTTACACTATCCCCCCCTTAAAAAAAAACCTCGCCCTCGAGGGGACACAAAGTCTCTCAGATGACCCGGCAATCGTCGAGCTCTCTGTGGCCGTGCCCGCTCTGTAGGGCCACCACTACTGACCCCAGGTGAGCCAGCAGTGTCAGGAGTGGGGCATGCAGCCCCTGTGGGGGAATTTTCAGCCACAGGATGCACACTGGGTCTGTTTGAAGGTCCCACTGCATTGGCAGCACTTTCTGTGTCCTCTGCAGGTGTTTCTGACCTCGCAGCACCTCTGTAGGGGGCCAGCCTGTCTCGATGCAGTGCCACTTTTCTGCCCCTAGGAGGAAGTTGAACCCGGTAAACCACCTCACCCAGCCTGTCCAATATCTCACAAGGGCCCACCCAGTCACTGTCCAGTTTTGGACACCTGCCTTTCTTCCTTTGAGGATTGTAGACCCACACCAACTCTCCCGCTTGAAAATGTCGCCCCCTAGTGTGCACATCATAATTCCTTTTCTGTCTCTGTCCAGCACTCAACAGCCTGTTTCTGGCAAAGTTGTGGGCAGACTCCAGTCGGTCCTGCAGCTTCCTTGCATAGTCTGGCCCCGGGGGGTCCTCGGGTACGTCTGGGGGCTTCCCCATTGCCATCTCTGCTGGTGTACGAATCTCCCTGCCTAGCATCAGCAAGGCAGGAGAGCAGGAAGTTGAGTCCTGGGCTGCTGACCTGTAAGCCATGAGCAGCAGGGGTACGTGGGTATCCCAGTCCTGCTGATGTTTATCTGTCACAATGGCCAGCTGTTCAGCCAAAGTGCGGTTGAATCTTTCAACCAACCCATCGCTCTGTGGATGCAGGGGGGTGGTACGGGTTTTGTGGGCACCCAGTTTTGCACACATAGCTGCAAATATTTTGGACTCAAAGTTTCTCCCCTGATCGGTGTGGATGACCTCTGGCACCCCGAGTCGACTGAACATCCCCTCCACCAGTGCATCCACCACAGTCTCCGCTTCTTGGTCCGGCAGGCAGTACGCCTCAGGCCACTTGGTGAAATAATCCATCGCAGTGAGAATGAAACGGTTTCCCTTTTCGGAGCGAGGAAATGGGCCTAAGACATCAATTCCCACTCTCTCCATGGGACAGCCTGCAGGAAACTGTTGAAGGGGAGCATGTGACCCGACCCACTGGCCCTTACGTGCGGTGCAGAATCACACCTTCTGCCAGAATTCCTCCACATCTCGACGACTCTGGCCCCAGTAGAAGCCTTGTCTGAGCCTGCGGAGAGTTTTGGAGACGCCAAAGTGTCCGGAACCAGGGGCCCCATGCACAGCTTGAAGCACAGTGGACCGCAGGCTTTTTGGCACCACCACCTGCCAACTCATCTCACCCGCAGCTGGCTCCTTCCAGCCCCTCTGCAGGACACCATCACACAGACGGAAAGAGCTGAACAGGGACCACAGACCTTTAGTCGTTCGGGAGAGCATGGAGATTTCCTCCCAGGACGGCCTTCGCTGCTCCTCCATCCATGAGAGAACAGGCTTCATATCAGGGTCTTCCTGCTGTTGACGCCACCACTCTGCAGCATCCACAGTGGTGAGTGTTGTGGTTCCTGTTGAGGTTAATGTACAGTAAGGCACACTGTACATCTGATTTCAGCACTCACTTTCCTGTGCATCTCTCTTTTCACAATAGCGACAGTCCTCTGTGACACATGGCCGCCGGGATAATGCGTCCGCATTCTGGTGCCGCGCCCCTGGCCTGTGAAAAACCTCAAAGTCAAAGGCCTGTAGCTCCTCAATCCAGCGTGCCAGCTGGCCCTCCGGCTCCTTAAAAGACATCAGCCACTGAAGGGCAGCATGATCAGTCCTGACAGTGAAACGAAGCCCCCCCAGATAATATCTGAAGTGTCTAATAGCACTGACCACAGCGAGGAGTTCCCTTCGGGTGGTGCAGTAGCGTCGTTCAGCCTTGTTGAAAGTCCGGCTGTAGTACGCAACCACTCTGTCTCCCTCAGGCGTTACCTGGGACAAGACTGCACCACAGCCCACATTGCTGGCATCTGTGTCAGCAGAAAGGTAAAGCAGGGTCAGGTGGAAATAAAACAGGTGCCTCAGTCAGGGCTTCCCTCAGCTGATCAAAAGCTGTCTGACATTCATCAGTCCACACAAACTTTACTCCCTTCTGCAACAGATGGAACAAGGGTGCAGCTATGCATGAGAATCCTTTGACAAACTTCCTATAATAAGAGGCCAGACCCAGGAAACTCTTCAAGTCGTGTGCTGACGTGGGAGAGGGCCAGTCTCGGACTGCTTGCACCTTGTCCTGCATTGTGGCGACCCCCCTGGAGTCTGTGTCCCAGAAAAGTGATCTCCTGCCTCATGAAGCAACACTTTTGAGGGTGTAGTTTTAGGCCGGCAGCTTCCACTCTCCCCAACACTCGCTTCAGTGCTTCCAGGGCTGAGGTAAATGAGGAGCCATGGGCCAGGATGTCATCTAGATACACTACGCACTCCGAGCGGGGAATGTTCATCAGAACCTTGTCCATCAGTCTTTCAAATGTGGCGGGGGCGTTGCAGAGGCCGAAAGGGAGAACATTGAATTGCCACATTCCCCCACCAGAAACAAAGGCAGTTTTTGGTTTTGCTTCAGGAGTCAGGGGTACCTGCCAGTACCCACTGCGCAGATCTAGAGAAGAGAACCAGGATGATGCTGCGACTGCATCCAGAGTCTCATCGATGCGTGGAATGGGGTACTGGTCTTTCCTGGTCACTTTGTTGAGAGCTCTAAAGTCCACACAGAACCGCCATTCATTTTTGTTTTTCTTTGGCACCATGACGACTGCTGAAGCCCATGGACTCGTGGAGGGTTCAATGAGGCCCGCCTGTTGCATCTCCTGCAGGGCCTTTTCTGCGGCAGCTGTCTAGCTAAAGGAGCCTTCGGGGTCTGGTTCTGATGGGCTGGCGCCAGGTGTGTCAATGTCATGCTTGATAAGGTCAGTCCGACCCATATCGTCCTCTGACACAGAGAAACAGCCTTTGAACTCCAACAAAAGACTCCACAGTAGCTCTTGCTCATCAGATGACAGACCTTCACAGTTCCTCTTCCACACTTCCCTCACCACTTCAATTTTTTCGGAGTCTGTAGGTGTTCTATTCACAGATGATCCATTGGATGTAGATCGGGCCGAGCTCTTTTCATCCCCTGCATCAGACTTGTTTTTTTCTGTCACAGTCAGGGTGTGAACTACGTGGGACTCCAATCCAGAGGAATCTGGTCATCTGAATGAATAACATGTCCGTCAGAAAATTTAAGGGTTCCCTTTCCAGTATCCATAACACAGCCCTGGGCCCGCAAAAAATCAAGCCTAGTATGCATTCTTCCAAGTCAGCGACCCACACAGGCCAATTCACTCGTTGATTCCCCACCTCCAGAGTCACCACTGCCTCCCCCCCAGGGGAGTCTGTTCTCCGGTAACAGTCTGCAGCTTGACAGTAGTAGGAAAGATGGCAGTATTATTCATCACCACAGCAGGGGTAACCAATGTTGCAGATGATCCAGTGTCCACCAAGGCTGAGCATGGTGCTCCATTGACCCTTATTGTTGTAAACCAGCAGTCACCAACCCAGGTTCGGCCCAAAGTCACAAGTCTCTCAGATTGGCCATCTTTGCTCCCCACAAGATCAGTAGTCCATTTCTGCAGGTCCAATCGGGACGGTTTCTCAGGGTACCGCATCGTCCCGCTTATGCGGTCCCGTTCCCGTTTCCCTTGTTGTGAGGGCAATCACGAACCAAGTGGTCAGGTTTCCCACAGCCCCAGCAGGCTCGGCGCCTGCCCCAGTCTCTTCGCGGGGGGGCTTTGGATGACTGTTCGTTCTTCAGGGTCACAGCTCTCACTAGTTGAGTCAGCTCCTCTGCCCATGCAGGCCCCCTGGTGTCAGACTCTGATACACTGACAGCCCTCACCTTTGAAGGGCCTCAGGCTCCGCTCTGGAGGGGACTGCGCACAGCATCTCTCTTTCGGTAGCCAGCTCCAGGGCCTCCTGCAGCGACTTAGGGTGAGCTAGTTGTGTTTGAACACGAAGGTCATCTGGTCTGAGCGCCTGCATGAAGTGGTCCCGGCTAGCTCCTCCCGAATGGCAGGGGCATATGAGCATAGATCTTGTGAACTGATCTTTCAATGTCAACAGCCAGGTCCCTTAGCTGCTCGCCTGGGCGGCGGTGTCGGCTGCACAACTCTGAGCGAAGAAGGCTAACTGTGGAGCATTGCCCGAATCTCCTCTTCAGTGTGCCCACTAAAGCATTGTAGTCACATCTGTCCTCCCGGCGTTAGCAGCAGCAGTAAGCAGGACAGGCGTCACCAGTAAGGCACATGGCTAGCTGCAGAGCTTTCTCCTCATTTTGACCAGCATGCAGCACGTGCTAAAAAGTTCAAATTGTGCCTGAAATGCTTCCCAGTCAACTTTGCCGTCATATCTTGGTGTCTTCATCGATGGGGGAAGGAATCATGGGGCCCGACTGGAGCTCTCGCCGTTCCCGCCCTTCGGCGCGCACATCTCGAGGGGCGGGCTCTTTTGAAGCGGCAAGTCCAGCATCAGCAGCCAAGCTAGCAACCATCTGCTTCACCCGCTCTTTGTGTTCTTTTTCACTGTCGCTGTTTCATCATTCTGTGAGCTCCCCTCACCTCGCGCTCCACTAAAATGCCATCCGCGGGATAATCATTGTGAAGTTGCCGGACGGCCCTCGTAAATGTGGGCGGCGAGTCCGGTCACTTCTGACACCAATTGTAGCGTCCTCCAAACTGAAGCAACCGAAACTCAGTCACCTTTTAATTTTCTTTATTTTGGTTACTGTCGGCCGTAACCAACGCCGTAACAACTCCTCAGTAAACTTGTTCATCGAACCAACCCGGGCAGAGAGAGAGAACGCTCGCTCCCCCACCCAAAAATGTACTCATTCCCTCCCGCCTGCACAGCCCCCCTCTTTTCCCGATTCAGCCAATAGCCTGCACCCAACCAGTTCAACCCCCACAACCGGCTGAGTGACAGACGGGAGGGCCAATCAGCGTCTCCTCCTGGTGCATTCACTGAACCCTGTAACTTAGGATGCACCCAAATAATAACACACACAACTCAGTCCGTTACAATACTAAAAAGACTGACGTATAATACAAGCTTGTGATATCAGAGTGAGGGATCTGTCAGATCACAGTCCAGTTTACCTGACCGTATGTCTGACAAAGGAGAGAAACACCGTGGAGACGAAATGCAAGCATACTCAAGGGAGAAATGAAAGAAGCAATGATGAAAAAAAACATCCAAACATACATAAGAGAGAATGATAATGGAGAGGTTTCTCCATCGGTGCTGTTGGAAGCATGCAAAGCAGAGCTAAGAGAAAAAAATAATCTTCCGCCGGGACTTGATAAGGTTTTAGCTTCATCCAAAGCCCTTTTTCAAACTGAACATCTTTTTTTACATCCAAGATTGTTTGTGGGATAATTTGCATTGTTTCTTTTTATTTTTTGTTATTGTTCTTAAAAAAAAACCCCAAAACAACAGGTGATATCACATAAGTGAAAAAAAAGGTACACATGGTTTCCTCTGCAATGGTTGTAGGTTGTGTGACCTCCATTGCCACAAATTGCTCAGGCAAAATTTGATTTGGTTTTGAATGGTGGGTTCTGATGAGAAAGACCCTCTTCTCCATTGGGAAAATATCAACATCTGAGCCTCTAGAGCTGGTGTGTTTGAACTGGAGTGCAGAGCTAATAAGTCTTTATAATAATGTGTTCTTGTGGTCACTGACCACTTCACTGAAATGACACAAGCCTTTTTTTTGCCCTAACCAATGAGGATCCTCTTTCACTTCCATTACTCTGTTCAGTTTTAATGTTCCCAAAGCATGGTTGTTGTGGCTGCAGAAGCTTCAACCTGACTGAACTTTTCTTTTTCTGGCTTGTTCTGAAACCTCCGATACAGAGATCGACTGGTCAACTGATCTATCTTTGTACATTTGGGGTTAGCTTCACCATTTACATCGAACATGCAAATATTTTCAGGATTTAGATTGAATGATATTTTCAACACCTCTCTGAAACAGGCAGTGGTTCCCAAATAAATTATAATTACATCCCATTTGTAATAAATGTCTGAACATAAAAAAAAACTTGTATTGAAGAGGTAGTCAAGAGCAAAAAAAGCATAAAAAACACCCTCACCAGAGAATAAGTTGTCCTCCTAACCCAAGGCAAGGCAAGGCAAGTTTATTTGTATAGCACATTTCATGTACAGAGACAATTCAAAGTGCTTTACATAAAACATTAAAAGAAACAATCAAAAGAAATAGTAAAAATGTCATTCATTATTCAAATCATTAAAATAAAATTAAAAGAAAGTAAAAAGATTTTAATTTAAAACAAGCATAGATAAAAAGTGCGGACGTAAACTTTTGAATACATATTAATCAAGTGGCCTGCGACCCAGCAGGAGCGACGAAGTTTAACTTCACCCATTAAAAAAAATGACTTGTGTTTATGTTATTGTTATAATGATAAATGTAAATGAACTATTGTTTTTCTCCATGAATAAAACATAACTAGAAAAAGAAAAATAGCATTTTAGTAACTTTTGAAGGGTTCTTCAAAATAAAAGACACCTTATGTCAGAAAGGATCATCTCAATGCAGCAAATGTAGTAGTAAATAGTGAAAAAAAACGTTTATTTCACTTTTTGTGGTGCATCTAAGTGAGAAAAACAACCTAGATTACATCAGAGCTAATTAAGTGAATGGCTTGAATTTTTCAAGCCATAAGGTGAACCAAAAACTTTTAATTTGTTAAAAAAATAGAAAACGTGAAGCTTAATTCTGGCTGTGCTTAGTGACCCCATATTGGTTTTCTATGATAAATGGCCCTCAAAAATCTATTACACAAACTTCTCATTCACTAACTTTTTAAATTTTTTAAAATGTGAACTTTTATTTTTCTTTAACCACAGAGCCATAAGGGAGGGGTAAAAGAGCCACATGTGGTTCCAGAGCCACAGGTTGCAGACACCTGACCTAACCCAAGTTATTTGCAATGACCAGCATATGTGATTTATTGTAATATCACCACCAGCCAATCAAGGGTGGACATGATGGAGTTGGAGTTTAAACCGGTGACTGCTTGTAGATCTGAAGAAGCAGCGCAGCTGCTAGCGCTCGGAAATACACAACAACATTGGTTTATGACTTTACAAACGTCATACAAAAAAGCATCACTTACATTTAAACGTAAACTTCTGTGCTTCCGAGCGCATACACTTCTCCGCCGTGCACTATTTAGCTTGGTGAAAAACGAGCTATTAAAAGCAATCTATTCCAGATAATCCTACTCTTGAATATGCCACAACAGTTAGAAGGGTAGAGGGAGGATTCGGATTCAGTCCAATACACTAGAAAGAATCGTGTTTGCATCTTTACCTTTGCGTGGATTGTCTGCAAACGTCGCTTCAGGTTTGTTGTGTTTTTGCCTGTGATGGTCGCTTCACACATCGTCTTGTTGAGGGTCGCCATAAAGGTATTATTTGTCTTTTTATTTGCTCTTCTTTTTCTATTTGGAGTAGAACTTTTCACCTAAATCACAGACACAATTCATTGAAATAGCGTCTTCCCAGGCGGGCTGCAGAACGCTGTGTTCTGATTGGATTGCTTTGCATTTGCTCCCGCCCTTCTCCACCAGCAGTCGTTATGATTGGATGTCGTCTTTGAACAGTATTTTTGTTTCATTTTTATTCGTTGACGAAAATGTCTGTCAATTTAGTTAAAGTTTTCTTGTATGAGCCGGAGTTTTCGTTGGGTGAAAACTGTGGTTAACGAAGGCGATGCCGACATTTTTTCAGCAATGAAATTAACACTGGTATGGAGATGAACCAGGAAATCTGCGGCAGTGAATGTTTCACAATCCACGCTCTCCAAAACAAACGTTGGAGGACGGCACGGATCATGAATTTAGGCTGGAAATGAACCACTCAGCCAAGGCTTCATTCATATTCTGCGCCACCCTCACGTTGTTCAGTTCAATAAGCACGGGTTGCTGCGGAGTGATGGAGCGGTGGGAAAACTATTTACGAGTCCCAGAAGTGAACTAGTGAGCCAGTCAAAATGTCCAGAGCTAAGTTGACAAGTGTAGCATTACATCACCCCCATTAAGCCTACAATTAAATGTAACCTAAAGTCACAAAACTAGCAAAATTATGCATAAAAACCACAACGTTAAAGACGGTCCACCAAAATGAAAAATATTCGGTCTGCGCATGTGCAGTGGGTGTAGGTGAGACTGATTCATTAAACACCGGCAGGAGGAAGCCATTGTTCTGATTGTAACTATAGTGATTGGGAACACAGGTAAAAAATAAAAGAATTCCCTGCTTTTCCTCCCCTTAATAAATATAATCCCCTTCCCCATGTTTATATTGGCATCATCAGGGTTTTATTTTATGTGTAGGAATATCTTGAGTTCAAATATGTCATTAGTGTTTTGCTTTTCTAAATAGGTCAGATCAGTTATCCATCTCAGTGAGAAAATATTTTGATTTATTTTTTCCGCTTCCGGGAATACGCCACGACGTTGCAAGAGCAGCTGCACATCGAAAACTCTATTTACTCCAAAAAGAGGAAATATTGTTAAAAACAATTCCTAATCATGCCGCCAAAAAAAAAAAAAAAAAAACCTAGAGACAGACAATTCAGAGGATATCAAGAAGTTGCTCAATTATCTGCTGGAAGAAGTTGGAGCCATCAAGATGCAAGCACCAGGAGATTCTGAACAGGCTGGAGGGCAGCTCCGGGCTCTGCATGAGCAGACTGTCAACCGAGTGGATAACTTGAATAATTGAATGAATGACCATGTGGGGGACCGAGCAGTAAAGGCAAGGACAGCCAAAATGTATCAAAAATATTTACATTTATTTTCCCAAAAAAAAGTTATTTTTCAGAACAAAAATGGGCCCTTAAAAGAGGTCAAAGTAAAAAAAGTAACTGAAGCTCTAAACAGGAGGACAAACTCAACTAAACATACCAACCCACAAACTTAAACTCACCTAACTAATTGGAATAGAATAGAATAGAATAGAATAGAATAGAATAGAATAGAATAGAATAGAATAGAATAGAATAGAATATACTTTATTAATCCCTTTGGAGGTCCTCAGGGAAATTCAGATACCAGTGTCCGTACAGCACAAAGATGGAGTGAAATAACAAAATAAATAAAATAGAATAACAATAAGTAAAATAGACTGAATATAGCTAGATATGCAAATAGGGAAAGTAATAAATACTGCACAGTATCAACATTGTACGATGCCCTGAAAGTTGGACATGTTGCCCTGGTAAGAGTATTGCACATGTATTCCGGATTATTGCTCGTGTGATGTATCAGGTAGCTACGTCCCTCCCCTCTTGACCCTCCCTCTCCCCCTCCTACCAAATGCAGAGTTATACAGCTTGATGGCTCGGGGTACAAAGGAGTCTCTGAGTCTGTTGTGTCCTGCTCTTAGGGAGGAGCACCTGTTGCTACTCAGGCTTCTCTGTTCCCTGATGACAGAGTGCAGAGGTGGCTGGTATTGTCCATTATAGCCAGCAGTTTGTTAAGTGTCCTCCTCTCTGCTACTGTCACTAGGGGTTCCAGCTTCATGCCGACTGCAGAGCCCGCTCGCCTGATTAGTTTGTCCAGTTTGTTAGCACTCCTCTTTGTCAGATTGCCCCCCCAGCAGACCACGGCGTAGAAGAGAGTGCTGGCTACCACAGACTGGTAGAACATCCACAGGAGCTTCTTGCAGATGTTAAAGGATCCCAGTCTCCGTAGGAAGTACAGACGGCTCTGGCCCTTCTTGTACAGGTGATCTGTGCAGCGTGTCCAGTCCAGCTTATTGTCCAGCCACAACCCGAGGTACTTGTAGTCGCCTACAATCTCCACCTCATCGCCTCCTATGATCACAGGTCGTGGTTGTGGGCTGGATTTCCTGAAGTCGATGACCAGCTCCTTGGTCTCGAGGTGTTAAGCTGGAGATGGTTCATCTGACTCCAGTGGACAAAGTCACTGATTAGACTCCTGTACTCGTCCTCCTCCCCGTCATCCCTGATGCACCCCACAATGGCTGTGTCGTCAGCAAACTTCTGTATGTGACACAGCTTCGAGGTGTAGCAAAAGCACACAAGGGAACACAAGGGGACATTGATAGTGGCTGATCAGACCAACTAGACACACAAGGGGGAACTAAAAATGACTAAGACAACTACAGAAATACAGCAACACCAAATTATCTTGTCCATGCTAAAGTAATCCAACAGAAAAATAGTGAAACTAATAAAGTAGAAAATAAACTGAATCAATGTTTTAACACAAAAATAGTTTCTCCTCCCCCGTGCACTGGTTCAGTCCAATTAGTGTCCTGCTGCATATAAGGCCTCTGCTGTCTGGCTTGCGTTCTTTGTTGTGTCAGGCCTGACTTAGCGTCTCCAGCAGCAGCCGCAGCAGCCGCAGCAGCCGCAGCAGCCGCAGCAGCCGCAGCAGCCGCAGCAGCCGCAGCAGCCGCAGCAGCCGCCACAGCAGCCGCAGCAGCCGCAGCAGCCGCAGCAGCCGCAGCAGCCGCAGCAGCCGCAGCAGCCGCAGCAGCCGCAGCAGCAATGGTTTCCACAGCACCGGTAACTCTAAAAACACAAGATTAAATTAATAACATTAAATTGAAATAAAGCTTAAAATATGTCAATAAATGTATATTTTAAACCAAACAAATGAGTGTCTTAATTGAAAGAAAATTCATCTAAAAAGGTGTATGAGCAGGTGAGTGTATGGTGCAGGTTACTGCCCTGATGGTATGGTAGCGTAGGCAGCCATCACAGACCAAGAACAGTTTAGTTTAGTCAATAATCACAAAAATGAACCAACTGTGATATTAGTGTGTTTTGGTTTTGTTTGCTTGTTTTATACTTTCTAATCAATGCATTTAATTGTTTCTGTAATGAGTTTGAACTAATTGTGTGTTTTGTCCTGCATTTTTCATAATCAATACTCAAAATAAAACAATCAATCAATTGTGTTTATATGCATCTATAGGTTTTAAAATACTTGATACATGTTTTATAAACTATATGCTTTAAAGCTTTTAAAAAAAATAATAGCAGGCTTTTATTCAGTTTTTGTTGTTGCTTCAGATTGCCAACCTCATTAGATTTCAAGGGCCCCTACCATGAAAATTCTCATTTTTGAACTTGTAAATGCATTTTACAGTTCATTCCTTACTATAAAGAACCCCAAAGTGGTATTTTGATCTGTTCATGCATTTAAAAGTAATCCTTTAAAAACCTGCGCTATCTGCAGCAGCCCCTCCCATACCCACGAAACAAAAGATCAATGCCAACCAGCCCCCTCCAGGAAGAGTCTGCTCTGACACCTCCCGCCCCCTAACAACACTCAAGTACAGATTTTGTTTTCCTGCAGACTCTAAATTCTTCCTTTGTATTATCAATGAAAGTGAAATGGTTCCATATTTCAGAATGTCTCTGTGCCTTTCTCTCATACTCTGTTCAAGTTGTGCAGCAGCTGTGTGCAGCATAATATGACGGAGCGCTCTGTACCTGCGTCTCACCCTGCCGCGTGCACGTTCGTGCACAGTGAACCCTCAACCCACTGCATGCACGCTTGCATTCATTGCACCCCCACCACCCTGCGGGGTGACCATTCACATGCGTCTTGAAGAGAAAAAGGTCAGAGAGGACTAAACTTTTGATAAGGAGTCAGAAGGGAAATAGTCACGAGGCTGGCTGCTCATCCATCACGATAGATTGGTCAAAGTTGCAGTAAAGTTGCGGTGACAATAAAAAGTTGCAGGGTGCAGGGTTTGCTTGAATTTGCATTAATGGCTGGGATCGCAAAATCCTGGAGTGTCTGATTAATTAATTAATCTGACTTCTAAAAATTGAGGTTAACCTTCAATGGTAGAAGTGTAGCATTAATGGCTAATAATTAATAATCATATGGAAGGGTTGAATATGTGATATTTGCCTTCAGATCTAGTCAAAATGATTAAGTTTATTAATCTGCAATTTTCTTATCAAATAAACCTCGGGGGCACCACCTCCGTCACGGAGGAAATTATCACTTTAATTATTAGTGGTCATTTTAATCAATAAAATTACTCAATTTATCAATCTACTTATCCAAAAGGAAACGTGAGTGTCTTTACCTTTGAAGGGATGTTTTGTGAACAATGGAAATTATGAGACAGAACAACGACTTCTTATACACGTTCATTTATTGCGTAAACTGGATTAACAAGAAGGATTATTGAGTGTGAAAGCACAGCATTGATTATACTTTGCAGAGATGAAAAGAAGAGAGAAAGCACACTTTTCTAAAACTATTCAAAATTCGTAAGTGAAGAAAGCAATTCAAAACTAATAATAAAACAAGAAAAAACAATTTAAGGTAAGGTAAATGACTGAGGGTGTATGTATGTTGTGTCTATTTTAATTCAAAATAATGTTTAGAAGAACAAAGAGAAATCTGCTCGGGTGATAAAAATATTATTAATAATTATTAATATTTTAGCAGTTGAATTTCTAAATGAAAAGAAGAAAAAAAATTAATTGCATGTACCCTCTGAAACAGACAGTGAAACACTGGAGCTGAATCTCTGCACAAACGCGGTCTGGAATTCTGGTTCTGAAAGCCCACGGCAGGTCCCTCATTAGTTGCAGCTTTTGAGGTTCGGCTTGACCCAGTTCCAGTCAGATGTCAGAATTCGGATCTCGACCCAAAGGGAGATTCGGTGATTGTCCAGGTTCTGATCCGCGGAGTCTCAAGTGTTCGAGAGGCACTGTTCCATAAAAGTTAGCGATTTAAGATTAAAAGTTTCCAAGCTGGCCAGGCTAAAAAAAACGCAATAATTATTTAATCGCTAGAAGATTAGAAAAATAAAAGAAATTTAAATTGCGTATGAAAAAGTTTAAACGACGGTTCTAGTTCTGTTTACTAAAAAAAAAAAATATATTAAAAATCTTGCAGCAGTATTCTCTTTAGGGTCTGCTAAACTCTTCCAAGTTTTCTCTTCTGATGTTATCTTTCCTTTGTCTGTCTCTGCTCTTCTCAAAAACTCCTCACTGTCTTCGTGTCTTTTCTCAACTAACTAGAACTTCCCCTGTTCGGACGTCCCGCTGGACCGAGCCTAGAGGGGTTAACCCAGGGCTGCTCATTCCTGGTCCTCAAGATCTACCAACCTGCCTGTTTTCCAGCTCTCCATGTACTGTTTGCTGCTGATTACCTGGACCAGGTGTGTTCTTTCAATCAGATTGTGGAGACATCTGACTGAGCCAATCAACAGCTGGCAGGGCTTGGAGATCTGGAAAACAGTCAGGGTGGTAGATCTCGAGGACCAGGAATGAGCAGCCCTGGGTTAACCAATCAGAAATGAGCTGAGCTTGCCTTACGCCCTCACCTAATTAACATCTCCCAATGAAATGTGAATTCCTAATTTCTGTGGGTGTGTGCGGGTGTATCAGGGGGCAGGCTTACAAATCTGTCTTAAACAAAAAAATTAAAGAAACATTTAATTCTCCTTAATCAGCTTGTCTCCTTATAAGTAGAAACCCCTTTGGGCTGGAAAGAAAAACAAAATAATAATAAGCATCAACATTTAAAAGATAATATAATTACATTGAAAATCCACACAAGATAAAGCGAGGATCAAAGAAAAATGATCTTTTTCTTTTTTTTTTTTTTTTTTTTTCTGTAAAAATGAACAACTTTAGTTAAATTCACTAAGATAAAAAGACAACTGTTAAGGTTAAAAGTTATAAAAACATTTCATAACAAGAACAAAGGAGGATCCTCCTTAGACCACATCTGGTGTGAGTGCAGCTGGCAGTTGCCGAAAGAAGCTGTAAATTTAATCTCTGTGTCATCCCAGGTTGGTTTCCATAAGACCTGTGAAATGTCGATTGTCAACAAATGGTGCTGTTTGGTCTACATCAAAGGAAACCTTATCACCAAAATGTCATGTTCTGTTGTTACATATATATCATTTGTCTCTTGTGGTTCCAGAAAGTCTGCTAAACCTCGTAAAAAGATGTTTATTTAATCACTCTCCTGGAGGTGGGGGTTTGTAGGCCAGAGAGGTGTCCTTTCATTGTCGCGGGGTCTTCCTTATCCTGGACTGGGCAGATGTGTCTTTAGAGGGGGGGCTGGCCAACATTCCGTTGGTTAACGTCTGGAATAGGATGAAGCATCTGAGTCTGCCATGCTACAGAAGCAAACAGTTTGTTTTTAATATGTCGAATAAAACTGTGTGTTCTAGTTTAATGGAAGATTAAACTGGATTTTGTTTTCTATCCTTTATTTTTCCAGACCCCCCTCTTGTCTCCATCGTTGGTTACGACCATAACTGGTATGTTGGTCGCTTGAATGCAGAGCTGGTCTGCCAGGTCAAGGCCAACCCGCCGCCCACCGCCATCACCTGGAAATTGTAAGGCATAAGGCTTTTCACTTCTCACGTCCAACTTTTTCTGCATTTGACTGCAAAGTCTTTATAGCAGCAACAGCTTTACAGCAACTGTAACACACAAATGATTCTTGTTCTGTGGTCAGCAGTTTTCTGACTTTCTCTGGAATTTTTGGCAAAAACGTTCAGATTAGATTTCCTTGTTCATTAGTACAACCTTCAACTAAACTTTTTTATTTATTCAGTGTGTGTAATCCCTCCATTTTTCTTTTTTGGAATGATGTATTCACACCAGATTTAGCAGGGACGTCAAATTTGCGTCTGCTGCCTCTCTTTTGACGCGTGTCAAATTTACTGCTCCATGCCGTGATGTCCAGGGACCCGCAGGATGGATAATAGACATCGCTAGCTCTGCCGGGCACCTGGGCAGTGGCGATCGCTATTGACTTAGCCAAACCCTGGGGACTGGAGCTCGCTAGCTCATCCAGCCACTAGATGGCGTAGTGGCATAAGCATGCAACTCAACAGTCATTCAGTGGTTCAAGCCCTGCCTTGGTTCATCACTTTATTATATAAATAAATATATTTTGTGATATGAATAAAGTTTAATTCAAATTAAGATGTCCACCTGGCAGCTAGGGTCGCCGTAGCGCGGTTGAAAGTTGACGCCTCCGCTACGCTGGCCGCATCCAATGGAAATGCGCCACCAGAGTGAGCATTTCTGAGTAAAACTAAATATGTCCTCTGCTGGAAACATCAAGAATTAGTAAATATAATCTTGTCCAATTTAGTCTAATAGGAATATTGAGCATTTAAACTTTTTCATTTTTACTTTGAACAAAGCAGGGACAGGGGATATAGAAAATGTACAGGAAAATCAAACAGACAAAAAAAATACATATTATTGACAAACAAACAATATTAATTAAAAACAAAAAATAATATAGTTACATAGCATACATAAATGTACCGTTTTATTAAAATTAAGAAGAAAAATGTTAACTGTTTAATCTCCAAATTTTTTATATTTTAATGTTTATTCCTAATTATCAAAATCTGTTTTCCAGAATCCCATCAATACTAAAACAAAAGAATAACTAGATAAATCATTCCTAATACACATCTTCATTGGACAATCTCTGCATTTTACCAGTTGCATCTTAATCACAAGCAGAGCTTTCTTTGCATTCCATGAAAAATAACAAAGATGGTGATGTGCACAGTTGCAGCGGCTTGCATCTCCACGACTTTGTTATTGTTCATAATTTACCTTGGCCTTTTTTCTGTGCAACCTAATAGTGAGAAACAACGTCTACAGTCGACATCGCTTTAAGCTTGTCACTAGTGATAGGTCAGGCTCGAAAGCTTGTTGGTCTATGGTTCACACCTAATAATAATAATAAAAAGAATCTTTATATAGCACCTTTCATGATAAAAATCACAAAGTGCTTGACAGTAAAACACAGTAACACTGTTCCTGCGAAGGCTCTGTCTCCTTTAGTTTTTAAGAGTTATTTTAACAACCAGCAGACCCTGGTCACATGATCTGAGGGACCTGCTGGGAGTGCACGGCTGCACAAGGTCCTTTAAAGGCCTGTGATTGGTTGCTAAAAGCCCTACAAGTTAAAACCAGGATTTTAAACTGCACTCTGAAGCAGATAAGGAGCCAGCGCAGCTGGATTAGCAGTGGGGTGACACGTTCACAACCTGAAACCGTTCAAAAGATTTGTTACTGAGACATGTGAAGATGGAATTGCATCAATCAAGATGTAAATAAATAAAAGCATGAATGAGAATCTCCATCTCAGAATGTGATACAACTGGACTCAATTTAGCAATGTTTCTTAAATGATAAAAACAAGAACCAACAAGTCACCCGACATCAAAGTTAAGAGATAAAGCTGGGTAAAGTTACCCCGAGGTTTCTAACAGAGGGCCTGACAAAAGAGGCAAGTGGACCAAGTCACTGAACTATCTGGGAGGGGGTATTTGTCAGAAGCACAAACAAGGACCTCAGTTTTAGCTTTATTTAGTTGAAAAAAGTTGTCTCTCATCCAACTCTTGAGCTTATCCAGACACCGCCGTAAAATCTGTATTTTAAAAACATCCTAAGGTTTAAAAGACGCTAAGCTGAATATCATCAGCACAAAAAATGGTAAAAATGTAATTAAAAGAGCTTAAAATATGAAAAAGATAATACAAAATGAACAGTAAATGTCTCAAAACCAAGCATTGTGGCCCACCAGAGGAGAGGGATGCAAAGGAGGACTTCAACCTGACTGAAACTGACTGAGAATGGCATGTCTGTCTACAGCAGTTGTTTAGCAACAACTTTTTCTAAAATCTTTGAAATGAACGAAAGATTAGAGATACGTCATTAACTGCTCAAAAGGGGAAGGGTCAAGCCCAGGTTTTTTAAAGAGAGGAAAATGACAGCTTTTGCTCGATTCGATTTAATGCAGTTTGCGATCACCCTTAAGTCAATGCAATACACACTAGGGATGTGAATCTTACAACAAGTCACGATTCGATTCGATTCCGATTCTTGGGGTGCCGATTCGATTCTGAAACGATTCTCGATTCAGACATTTAAAACACAAAGGAAAATTTTTAATAAAAAAAGGGAATTTATTTATGATACTGTGCAAACTTATATTATTCAGACCCTCCAGGATTTCACAGAAGATTTTTATGATTGTTCTGGCCCGAAATGGCCGATGTTGAAGCAGCTTTTGTAAAAAGTTGCAATGTGTTTGAATATATACATATTTTTAAAAGCGCCTAAAAATTTTAATTTTGAAATACAAATCATATTCTCATATTCCAATTCTTTTTATTATGACATAAGCACAAAGTAAATACAGCACAGCATCATCCCCTTGAGCTGTCAGTAAACTTGAATAGAACTGTCAAACATAAAATTAACTTTGGTCTTTCCTGCTAACATAACCCAAATATCTGTTGATTTAAACATATTTTAGACTAAAATATTTCCAGATTTCCAGTGAAAAATCATGAACTTAAAAACATGATAAACAGATGAATCCTCAGATGTTCTCAGAATCTTCCTCTTTATCTATTTCAAAAACGTCACTGCTGAGTTGCTGGTAGAGGAAGACAAAGACTTTGAGGAGTTGATCTGGTTTTATTGATCTGCTCTGTTTTAAAGAAGCTTCTCTCAGGTGTCTGTAGGTTTGTTGTGGAGAAGGTTCTAGATGGAATTCTTTTCCTGCAGACTCTAAATTCTTCCTTTACATTACCAGTTAAAGTGAAATGGTTCCAGATTTCCAGAGTCTCTCTCTGTATTTCTCTTCATACTCGGTACCTGTTGTGCAGCAGCTGTGTCCCGCGCAATATAACAGACTGATCTGTACCTGCGGCCCCTGTGCCGCGTGCGCGCCCGGAGACAGCGCACCTTCGCCCCCCACATGCACGCAGCGCATGCTCACCTGCGGGGTGACCGTTCACGTGCGTTATGAAGAGAAAAAGTGTGAGAGGACAATAGAAGATAATTAAAGAGAGCATTCCGCGATCGGAAGGGAAACGGTCACTTTGGTGGTCATCCATGACTGTTATTTGTTCACGGTATTAGATTGATCTCAATAAAGTTGCGGGTGAAAAAAAAAGCGCAAGGTGCGACAACACAGTCTCGGGGTTTGATTGAATTTTTTTTTTTTTTTAACTTGTCCTGTCCAACAGCTGAGCAAGCAGATACGGGCTGAGAGCCTCTTGCGTTGGACAGATTTTATTGTCCACAGGGGTTTATACTTAATAAACCCCTGTTGTATTTCATGCTAAACTTTATTTTAATTATGTTGTATCTTTTTCTTTTTTTGTTGGACCGGACGGAAACAAAGGGAGGGGGGGGAAAAGAGATAATAGGGTTAAGAGAACAAAGAAGGTAACACAGAGTAGCAACATCCTATAAACAACCAGGTCTAAATAACAATCTGGAATGGGCGGGGCCTGTCTACACACACACTCAGTTACACACATACCTTTTGCTAAAATAATCTTTACCTTTAAAGTTGTCAAAAATGTACACAATACCACTGCAGCTCACACACAATCATAGAAGCTGACACAAATAAAGCCTTTCATTCCATCACACATTCTGTTAGTGCGAGGTGAGCTGACACCTGTGCTCAGGTGAGTGTTTAGTTTTGCTGATGTGAATGTTGATGGAATGTATAGAAGGAGAGAGAGCCCGGCCACCCCCACGCCCAGCCCCCCACCGGGGCGGCAAGAAGCAGCACGGGCCCCCAACACCCGCCAAGGAGCCACGGAGAAAACCAGTCAGCCGCAGAATCCCGCCAGACACCCAGACCAGGGCACGCCTGGTCTGGTTTGATTGAATTTGCATTAAAAGTTGTTATCGAAACATCAGGAAATCCTGGAGGGATGGATGATGTCAACAGTATAAAGGCAGAGAAAGACTTTTCAAACTTTAAGCTCCGGTGATTAGGGTTGGGCACCGATGGGATCTGATGCGGTTCCGGTGCTACCGCGGTTCTTTGGTTTCGGTTCGGTTCCCTTTCGGTGCTTATTGCGGTACTTCAGTAATAAAAAATAATCCTTTATCTTCCTAAATCCAAAGCAGAACGGGCTTCAAACAAGCGCAGACTCCCTCCTGCCGTGCAGCTGTGCGCACGTAATATAAAGCATAATATAAAACTCCGTCTTAAATAAACTTAAACGTCCTTGAAATTTCAACCTGACATGTTATTAAATTAAATCAGGAATGTGGCATTTATTTGCAGTTGTTTTTGGGCAAAAGCAATATTTTATTTAAAAAAAATAAGGCGGAAGATAAATGTCAATCACACGGCTGCAAAGCGCAGCAGATGATGACGACCCGCTGTGGTGGTGGGCGGAACCGAGCCGAGCTTTCTGCTATTAGCAGCCCAACAAGGAGGAAACGATTCATTGTTTCATTTTGGGATGGGGCTCCAGCGTTGTTTAAAAATTGCATTTTAGATGCGCGCGCTTGCGCTGTTGGCGGTTTTGTATGAGCCCGCCCACAAACACAATGTTGAACCGTTCCTGTTCTGTTTCCCCCTCAACCGTAGTCGAGGAGCAGGAGAGATCTTCTCCAGGGCCGAAGGTTGCTTTTCCTCCGGGGTTCACTTCCCTTCTTTGGATCATCAGATTCTTTGGAGCATGCGAAGCCGAATAATTACACTTAGCTATTGTAGAGGAACTGAACTTTTATTACTTTAACTTGCAGACAAACTCGAGAACACAACTCCCGCACGCTAACGTGCGCGCGCCCTCCCCTTTCCTTCTCTCTCCTTTTTCTCTCTCTCCGCAGCACGCGCTCTCTCTCTGCGGCACGCTCTCTCTCTCGCTCCTCTCAGAGCGCGCTGCTCCTCACATGCACACGCCCCCCCCCCAGCTTCGTAACAAGCTGAGATGCAGAAGTTGGAGCACACACTCATCTCACAACAACAAGAAAGTAAATAGATAGGCTGAATCGTAAAAAATCAGAAGGGAGTACTACACGTGATTGACATGTCCACAGACAAATGAAACTTCAATGAAATTTGGAACTCAAACTCAAACTCAAACTTTATTTATTTATATAGCGCCTTTTTTTTTCGGCCGAAACACAAGGCGCTTAACATAAAAGCAAATAAAATACATATAAAAACACAAACAACACAGTGTTTAAAAACAAACTTACATAAAGACACAAAGCAAACATCCCTCTCTCCCCCAGTCCCCCACCCACCACCCCCAATAAGACCCTTGTCAATAAAACTGAACAAAGCTATAAAAACTGCAGATGTAACAAAACAATCTGGCTTGGTTAACTGTGTAGAAACGATATTCCGAGGATCCCCTAATTCAAGAACCCGCCCGACCACAGGGGCATCGCCGCTGCGCCCGCCCAGCACGGGCAGCGCAGGACCCGCTCTACCGAGCTGGACCCCAGCCGCCCCAAAGAGAACAGGCACTGCAGCAATAGCCCCGCCGCAGGCGGAGCCCAGAACAGAGAATCCCGTGAGGAAAACACTGGGATTTTAAAACAATTAAAAAGCATTAAAAGAAGATAAAAAGAATGCATAAAAAAATAAATATAGTAAAAAAAAAAAAAAAAAAAAAAACATGGTTTGCAGATAAAAATTAAATACATTCATAAAATAACTATAAAATGATCTTATAGAAGTTTAAAAAAAAAAAAAAGAAGATAAAATGCAATCACTAGAAAAGTCATGTAAAAGCCAGGTTAAAAAGGTGGGTCTTGAGCCTCTTCTTAAAAACCTCTACGGTCTCTGCGGCCTGAGGTTCTCCGGCAGGCTGTTCCAGAGGCGAGGACCACATGATGAAATGAAGCCTCACCATGGTTTGGTCCTCACCTTCGGAACAACTAAAAGGCCGGTGCCGAAGACCTCAGGTCCGCGAGGTTTCATACTTTAAAAGCAAATCACTCAAATAAGAAGGCCCAAGACCATAAAAACATTTATAAAACCATTAAAAGAACTTTAAAATCAATCCTGAAACGCACAGGGAGCCAATGCAGCGATTTTAAAACTGGTGTAATATGCTCCCGCCCCCTGGTCCTCGTCAGAACTCGTGCCGCTGAGTTCTGTAGTAATTGTAAATTTAAAAGAGACTTTTGAGGTAAACCAGAGAGCAGGGCATTACAATAATCTAAACGACTAAAAATAAAAGCATGCATCAGCACCTCTGTGCTGGCAAGAGAGAGGAATGGGCGGACTCTGGCAATGTTTTTGAGGTGGTAAAATCCTGTCTTAACGACATTTTTAATGTGAGGGATAAAATTCAGCTCAGAGTCAAAAAGAACGCCCGAACGGAACCGAAATCCGGCACCGTTTGCAGCCGCATCTTTCGGTTTCGGTAGAACCGCGCAAATCATAACAGTTCCTACTTGGAACCGAACTTCGGTGCCCAACCCTACCGGTGATGAGACGAGATATGAGTGCGAGCATTTGAAGTGTTCCCGAAGTATCTGATTTAGCAGATTTTACACACTGCACGTCATGTCAAGCTCCTTACCCCGGGATTTGTGGAATCCGAAGTGAGCCCATACATTTGCCAATTTATAACGGGACAGGAGAAATCTTTTTTTCTCTCATGTTGTGTAGCGCGCGCGCTCAGTAAGCTCCGCTCGCCTCCAGGGAAAACAAACTACGGTAGCCGTTTCGGGACAAACACTACGGCTTGCAAGTAAGCTAGCAGGTACGAGCCATTAAATAAAACATATAAATGCAGGAATATGGGGGGAGAGGGCGAATCGATTCTTGGATATTTAGAATCAATTCTGAATCGTTAAAAATGAGAATCTAGATTCGAATGTGAATCGATTTTTTTCCGACACCCCTAATACACACCATCTGAGGTCCTGAGTGTCTGCTGCAGCACGTGGGTCTGGCAGCAATATTTGACTAGTGCAAGCTAAAATATCTATATTGGTTGAATCAACCAATCAAGACCTAACTTTAACGCTAACTGGTGGAGTACACGGTGGATCGATCTAAGCGTTCTCATCCCGAATTTCCATCTATTTTCTTAATCTGCAGTATTCCTTTTGGGGCCGTGGAGCTAGGTGACGGCAGGGTACTCCCTGTGCAGGTCACCAGCCAGCTGCCAAGCTCATGGAGATGGAGTGATCACATGAACTCCCTCAACCCCTGGGAGGATGACTGGCGAGCAGACAAAGAGCTGCTGCAGCGTGGGTAGGCAGCCTGCTCGGGTCTCCTTCATTTTTTATTTTGTATGTTTTTCTCAATACAATGATAAAAAATACCCTGAAATATTATTCTTATTTTTCCCTTCTCGAGTTAATGCAGGAAAGCAAGTCTTCAAACTATTAAGTTTGTTAAAAAAAAAAAAAGGTATTTATCTATTTATTAGATATGTATTTCAATTATTTACTTCAAGAAAAAAGTTTCTATTACAATTTTTCTAGTGAAAAAGATCAAAGGAAGAAAAACTCTTGTTATATGCCCCGACATTTAATTCTTTAAAGCAGGGGTCTCAGATTGGCGGCCTGCGGACAATTTGTAGCCCCCAAGATGCCATTTTGCTGCCCCTGCCTTAATATGAAAGCAGCCAGCGAGTTTTGTATAAAGGGCACTTTGACAGTGTTGTGTGTAGAGCTGACAAACTGGCCAATCACATGGGTATATAGCTCTAGGGGGCGGGACATTGACCGGGCTTGATGCAGGAGAGCTGGGTATTGGTTATAATTTCCAGAAACGATTAGATTCGATTCAGAGTTGATTTTTTTTAATTCTTCAATTCAGTTTTGAGTTTACACATTTATATGCATTTGTTTAAAGATATCTACATTAAGAATCTTTTATGTGATTTGAATATACTAATATTAATCTGATACAGCATATTGTAACATTTATTATTGAAATACAGAGGTAAATCCATTGTCAAAAGCAGTAGCTGTAACTTAAATATTCGGATCATTCAAATTGTAAACAGTGCTGCATATCCTGGAGGGCGTTTCAGTTTAGCCACTAGGTGGTGATCGCGCTATAGAAATAAACCATATTCCAGAGGAAGACAACGGTATGAGGAAAAAATGATGTATTAGACCAAAAATTGTTACTTAAAAAAAAAAAATCATGCCTGTGAGTTTATGTTTTCTGGACTATAAGGCGCACCTGTATATAAGCCGCACCTGCTCAGTTTAAAAAAAAAAGAAAAAAAAAGAAATACAAGCCGCACTGGGCTATAAGCCGCAGATATCTCTGTTGAAAAATAAGATAATCACTATAACAATTTTGTACTTTAAATGTACATGTACTTGCCGTCTCCAGCATCTCACCATAGATTCATTGATGCTAAGCTTGTGTGCAGCAGTGCAGTTTCCGTCCTAGATAGCAAGCTCCATATCTTTTGACTTAAAATGTCCACCACACAAACTTCTTTGTGTGATTTCCGTGATGAAGAAGGATTTTGAAAACAATTACCAGTTTGTCATTTGTCACGAGTGTTCTATCTGCTAAAGAAAAAGTAGTGTTGGTTTTTCTGATTTGCATTGATCTTTTGCTTATCTTGTTTTTGATTCAAATTCCAGTTAGAGCTCCCCTAGCAGTGGAAGAAAAATCCACAGAATAGCCGCACCTTTGTATAAGCCGCATGATTCAAAACATAGGAAAACAGTAGCGGCTTATAGTCCAGAAAATACGGTACTTATTTAGTCAGCAATGCATGTTTAAGTTGATCAAGCGTTAGCATTAATTTAAAAAAGTAATAAGAAACACAAAATAAGGAATTTTGTTTTTTCCTTACTAATTTGGTGAGCAAATTAAGGAAAAAAGATTCAACACAGATTCAAAACTGGGAGCACATATGTTTCCTAGACTCATCAAATCAAATCAAACTTTATTTATAAAAGCGCCTTTCATACTTTGAGCAACTCAAAGCGCTTTACATTTAAAACAAAACATACACAGTAAAAGCCCAACCCACCCTTCACACACACACACACACACACATACATGTCTTAAAGACATTGTAGGGACACATGACTGGACCATGCTTTGTGGGGACCACCCTTTCTGAAGGTTTTACAACTCTGAAAAAAATTAAGAAGAATGCCAAAGTAGTTTTAAACATAGATATTAGTTTAAATTATCAATAGAACAAAGTAGAGTTGTCAACCTGACCAGGCCATGCTTTATGGGACTTGTCCAGTATTTAGTAACAAGTGGGACCTTTATGCACACTATTTGGTCTTTCTATTATTCCTGGGACCAGTAACACACTCTTTAGGTATAAGTTACATTGAGGGGAACAGTAGTTGGGGTTGGAAATATGCAACATTTTCTTTCTCTTACAACACATGAAATGCACGCTATGTACCTGGGCCTCCAGAACTGCAGGGGATTCCAGCTGATGCCAGTGTAATAACTAGCAACAGTAGTGGAATAAAGTAAAAGTTAATATCTGTGTTCAAACATCCTCTACCATTTTCCAGAAAGCAAGAGACAAAGGCGTTGAAATTTTAACAAACAAAAAATCCCAGCTTTTATTAATCTTCAGTTCTGAGGAGACATAAATCCCTTTAACTGGAAAATGCTCTCATACAAGAAATTAGAGAAACCAATTAGTACAAACTGCAAATCCCTCAAAAGTAAATACTAACCAAAAAAGTATTGGATTTATATTCTACTGCCATTTAAGATCACCCTTTTCAAATCTGAAACAAAAAATAACTGTTTAAAGAAAGAGTAAGACTTCCTGCAGCTCAAGTTTTTACAAATATGCCAAAACTAAAAAAAAAAAAATACAACATATTAATTAGAAAACATACAAGACAGTAAATGCATATGGAAAGAAAATAAACTCACTCCGATTTTTGGGTGCGTGATTTGAGCCTAAATTAGGAGTTGTGCGTGCATATTTTTCATTTGTGCATACGTACACATGTAATTCTTGATTTGTAACTCACAATACATTTCTGTGCATAAAAAAATGAAATAAAAAATATACAAATAACATGCACAAATTAAAATTATAATTGCCTGAAACTAATAACATATACAAATCTTTCAATCAAAATTAACGCATGTATCACTTGTTACGCACACACAAAACATCAATTACGCAAAAATCTGTTGATGAGCTCTTTTCACGTCTCAAAGATTCGTCCTTGAGTGATGCGTTTAAATGCTACAAGAATGCTGAGTCATCAGAGTTTTCTTATCAGCCATTCTTAGATTTTGCATTTTATCTGGTGAAACTTCACCTTTTCCAACTTTCTTAAACAGATATTCCCGATAATTAATATAAAAAAGGTCTAAATAAGCCTTTTAAAAACGCTTATCCCTTTAAAAACTAAAACTATCTTCCACAAGAGTGCTTCTGATCTTGAGCAGCTCCTCCCACACGGGACACTGTGTTTAAAAGTGTCTGGCGTCAGAGGAGCTGTCAGGGGTGGGGCTGCAGAAAGGAACAATCTGTTCTTGAAAAATACTATTATTTTTAAAGGGATGTTCTTATGGGGTAAGATAACTGATTTAACAACATATTTATATATGTTATTTTAATAACAGATTTTTACGTAACACGGTTTTGTGTGTGCGTAACAAGTGATCTGTGCATAATTTTTAAAGATTTACGTGTGTAATTAGTTTCAAGCTATTGTAACTTTAATTTGACTATGTGTAAATTGTTTTTTTTTTTTTCATTTTTTGTACTTGTGCACAAAACAAATATGAGTTACAAAAAAAAATTACACACACACAAATTCAAAGTTCTGCACAAATCAAGAATTTACATACAGAAATCCCAAGTTACACACAAATAGCAATTACGCATGCATAAATTGGGGTGATACTTATTTCTCTTCAAAAATGTAGTGCTTGAATAAAAGAAATGAAATAATTCTAGATCTTGTTTTTTAAGGGCTGTGATGCGATTCTTCACATAGAACTTAATGCCCAATCAATTTGTGTTTGAGTGCAACATTTTCCTGTTGTCAGTCACTTATCACAGTCACTTTTCCAGGCACACAACAGGAAGCGATGCAGGACATCATGTGGTTTTTCAACAGAAAAGATCTCCTTCTCCACACCCTGCTCTTGAAGGTCCTGCGAATTTTGAGACAAAAATAAAAAAATCAATTTTACATAAGTATTATGCTCATTCTTGTACACTATATTAGTTTCTTTCTGTCTTTACAAAAGTTCCACAGTGCCGTAACTTCTGGACTATAGAGGGCACCTGATTTTTAGCAACCCCTGCTAATTTAATTTTTTGGGGGGAGCAGAATGAGAAGAACAGACTTTTTCAGTTACGTCAAAGACTGGAGATGGGAAAATGCCACCGTTTTGGGGCGTGGAGCAGTGCCTTTCACTGCAGGCATTGGCTGGAGCTATCTATCAGAGCTATGAATGAATGAAAAGGCTGATCCTTCCTTTATTGTGGACAGAAAGCAACTTTATTTTTTTAAAATCAACAAGCACCTGTGTTGTCTAAAAAATAGTAGAAACTCTGCCGTGCAACACTAAATTCTGCCCACTCACCGGTGTTGTGGGAGGTGGAGACAGAATAACTGCTCTCTTCCCACAACAGCGGCGAGCGGGACTTTCAAGGTGCACTGCACAGTTTCTGCCATTTTTAGACAACTTGTGCTGGTTACACTTGAAAATCCACCCCATGCAAAATAAAAACATTAGTTTCCTCATCGTTGGCTTTCTGATATGTCAGTTCTCCTCCCTCTGCCACCGCAGATCATCTGATCCGCGCTGCTGCTGTCTGATCTAGATTAATCTTTCACCTAATTTTTAAAATAAAAAATATCTTTTGTTCAGCAACAAATAATTATATCATCTTTCATTTGAAAAAAATCTCAATCACAGAACTTTACAACAAATTGAATTTTTATTTTAGTTGTAGGTTTATGACGCGCCCACATGTTTCCATCAATTTCAAAGGGTTAACCCATAAAAGTCTAAAAAATTAGCTTCATCAGTGTTCAAAGTGAGTGAAAAAGTAGCTTATACTCCAGATATTACAGTCGTTTTTAGTATTGAGACTGTGTCCTAGAATTCAGAGCTTCAACCAAAATCGCAAGGCTGACTGAACATTTAACAGGTCTTGCAGTTGCTTTGGGGGTGGTGTGGAGCAGCCACAGACCGTCTTCTAATCAAAGATCCTCAGTGCACTCCTCTGCCAACTAGCAGTTGGAGGTTGAAGTGAAAAACAAAACTCGATTGTGAAAGTTGCTCATAAAGAGAATTGTGTCATTGAAAAACGCTAATGTCCCCACAAGTATTAGCCACAAGACCAACTGCGTGTTGTTTCATATAATAAGGACTTTAGGAGTTAGTTAAGAAAACTGATTACTCAAAAGTGTACATCTAAACAACAGCTTTATTGATTAAAACAATAAACTTAGGAATTTACCAGTGGCCAGACAATACAGCAGTCAGCAATGTCAAAATAACAAGAAAACTTGTAAAAGATTAATTATTTACCCGTTCGTTGGACTGGTCTGGAACCTGGTCTGACTTTTCATGTACCATTGCTTCAAAAGACTCTGGAGGATTGTGAGAAATTTCAATCTGTTGAAAAATAATGGAGTAAATAATGTTAAACTTAACATTAGTACCTGTGATGTAGAAATAAAATATATGTTATCAGCACAAATGGACAAGAAGTACAAGTGAAATAGAAAAATCTAACCAGAAACATTTGTTTCTCACAGAGGCTGGCTAGAAAGCATGATGTTGCCAATGATGAAGGTGTCTTTTGATTAAAATGAACATGAACAGAACATTTATCTGTATAAATGATCTGTTAATGTGTGCGGTCATTAATTATCTGGACAAACATTTGGTCTAATTGAAGATCAATATGATACACACATCACTGATCTGTGAAAATAATTTTAAACATAAAGAAAAAGTTTTTAAATGTTTGCAATAAGTCTCATCTACGGAGGTCCTTACAACTATCGGACACCAGACAACTGTGTCATTGAAAACGCTAATGTCCCCACAAGCAACGCTCAGCAGACAACTGTGTCATTGAAAACGCTAATGTCCCCACAAGTAACTACCACCAGACAACTGTGTCATTGAAAACGCTAATGTCCCCACAAGTAACTACCACCAGACAACTGTGTCATTGGAAAACGCTAACGTCCCCACAAGTAACTACCACCAGACAACTGTGTCATTGAAAACGCTAATGTCCCCACAAGTAACTACCACCAGACAACTGTGTCATTGAAAACGCAAATGTCCCCACAAATATCAGCCACCAGACAACTGTGTCATTGACAACGCTAACGTCCCCACAAGTAACTACCACCAGACAACTGTGTCATTGAAAACGCTAATGTCCCCACAAGTATGAGCCACCAGACAACTGTGTCATTGAAAACGCTAACGTCCCCACAAGTAACTACCACCAGACAACTGTGTCATTGAAAACGCTAATGTCCCCACAAGTATGTGCCACCAGACAACTGTGTCATTGAAAACGCTAATGTCCCCGCAAGTAACCGCCACAAGACAACTGTGTCTTTGAAAACGCCTATGTCCCCACAAGTATGAGCCACCAGACAACTGTGTCATTGAAAACGCTAATGTCCCCGCAAGTAACCGCCACAAGACAACTGTGTCTTTGAAAACGCCAATGTCCCCAAAAGTATCAGCCACCAGACTACTGTGTCATTGTAAAACACTAATCTCCCCACAAGTATGAGCCACCAGACAACTGTGTCATTGAAAACGCTAATGTCCCCACAAGTATCAGCCACCAGAGAACTGTGTCATTAAAAAACGCTAAAGTCCCCACAAGTAATCGCCAACAGACAACTGTGTCATTGAAAACGCTAATGTCCCCACAAGTATGAGCCACCAGACAACTGTGTCATTGAAAATGCTAATGTCCCCATAAGTATCAGCAACCAGACAACTGTGTCATTGAAAACGCTAATGTCCCCACAAGTATGAGCCACCAGACAACTGCGTCATTGAAAACGCTAATGTCCCCACAAGTATCAGCCACCAGACAACTGTGTCATTGAAAACGCTAATGTCCCCACAAGTATCAGCCACCAGACAACTGTGTCACTGACAAAGCTAACGTCCCCACAAGTAACCGGCATCAGACTACTGTGTCATTGAAAACGCAAGCGTCCCTCCAAGTATCAGCCACCAGACAGCTGTGTCACTTGATCAGAATTGATTACTCAAAAGTGTATATCTGAAACAACAGCTTTATTAATTAAAATATTAAACTTATGAATTAACCAGTGGCCACACAATATACCCTTCAGCAACATCAAAATAACAAGAAATCCTGTAAAAGCTGATTTATTTACCCGTTCGTTGGACTGGTCTGGAACCTGGTCTGACCTTCAGAGACCTCTGCTTCAGCAGACTCTAGTGCATTGTAAGCATTTTCAATCTGTTGAAAAATAATGGAGTAAAGAATGTTAAACGAAACATTAGTACCTAAAATGTTAAAATAAAATACATGTTATCAGCACAAATGAACAAGAACAACAAAAAAAAAAAAAAAATACAAAAATCTCACCAGAAACCTTTGTTTTGAACACATGTTGGCTAGAAAGCATGTTGTGGCCAGTTTTGAAGGTTTCTTTTGATTAAACTTAACATGAACAAAACATTTCCCTGTATAAATGATCTGTGAATGTGCGCAGTTATTAATTATTGGGCTGTAACGAGTATCTGGGTGCTCGGGTATTCACGATCTGCTCCTGAAAATTCGAGTACGAATATTCACGATGTCCAAGATATTATCTGGTAACGATGTATTTTTGCTCTGGAAAGCAGAATAATGTAGGATTTTAAGTTTGTAAATTAAATTTAAAAAACCGAAAGAGCTGCGGTAGTTACCGGAAGTAAACACACATCTTTGTGACGTTGAAGCTTCCGGTTCTCAAAGTAAAACAAGCAAGAGCTTTATTCCGTTCAATAACGGAGACTTAAGTTCTGTTCACTGACATAACTTTTGAAAAAATTAATAAGTGTTAACATCTTTTGGTTATGGTAACTCTTCAAAAGTTTACGCAATTTACGAAACTACATCTTATTCTGAAGAAACGCAGCCTTGCGCTGCTGAAAGGCGGATGTAATCAAAGTGAATCCGCTGATTTGGCTGTGGAAAAATAAAAAACGTTTTTTCATACAGGGTCTCTAAGAATATGCAATGCTTAGAATGTAAAATATTGAAGTACTTTGAGTATATAAAACTGTGGAAAACATTAAGTTTTTTTGTTAAATGATATAAAACAGCAGTGATTGTTATCCTTTTCATGTTGTTTAGGTTATTGCAAAAAAAAAGTTTAAAATGACAAACAAATATTCTATCTGAATATTTGTGGGTTTTTTATTTTTATTTTTAATCAGTTTTGTTGATTCTGATGTACTGTTCTAAATAAAAGGTATAAATGTTGGTGATTAAAACTAATAATTTCAATTTTCTTCCATCTAGTAAATTTATACATAGCAATAAGGAAAATATTAAAAAGTAGGGCTGCCACGATTAGTCGACTAATCGATGACTAATCGACTATTAAATTAGTCGACGACTAATTTAATAGTCGACTAATCGTTACTTTATATTATATGGAGTCAGAGTGTAGTAAAAATGAAAGTTATGATGGCATTTTACTAGCCTTTAAGAATATTTTAGCATTTATTAAGGTATTATAGGCTAATTTGGAGTTTAGCTAAAGTTTCACCTACGTGCTAGCTATTTTTGGGTAATTTAGGAATTTTTCAGTTTTTTAGGTTAATGTGGCATTTAACTAATATTTTAGCCGGCTATCAGCTTCAGCATTTTCAGCCATCAATTTCAGCATCTTCAGCAGCCAAATTCAGCTTACTGCATTCACACGTGCATTATTGCAGGTAGTGCTATGCATTAGCAGTAGTAGTTTTAGTTAGCTTAAAGCTAATGATGTGCTTTACATCCAGTTGATATATGACCCGTTTAGTCGATTAATCGGAAAAAATAATCGGTGATTAGTCGACTATTAAAATAATCGTTTGTGGCAGCGCTATTAAAAAGTAAGAATCATGGTTCAATTTGTGAATCGTTGAGTATGATTCGTGAATCATATCAAATCGCCACCTAAGCAATAATCCACAGCCCTATTAATTATCTGAACAAACATTTGGCCTGATTGAAGATCAATGTGACACATGTCACAAATTTGTTACAAATTTGTTAGAATGATTTTAAACAGAATGAAAATTTTTTTAAATGTAAGCAATGAGTCTCATCGGACAGCAGACAACTGTGTGTTGTCTCTTAAGTCAATACATCAAAATAACAATCTCTCCAATTAAAAAAAATTATTAATAGTTACTAGAGGTAACACCATACATCCTTCGTCAATGCAAAATAACAAGAAAACATGTAAAAGCTTATTAATTCACCAATTTGTTGGACTTTTCTGGAACCTGGTCTGGTACATCAGCTTCAACAGATTCGGGTATACTGAACTGGTTCTCGACCTGTAAATAAATACAAATTAAATCTTAACAATGAACCTCATCTATGGTGGTTCTAACAAGTATCAACCACCAGACAGCTGATTTCTAAACTGTGACATTTTAGTTTTAAATGTGACAGTAACTCTATCTAGGTCCCCACAAATTTTACAGACCAGACAACTGTGTTGTTGCAGCTCTACTTGGACATTTTAGTTTTAAATGTGACAGTAACTATATCTAGGTCCCCACAAATTTTACAGACCAGACAACTGTGTGTTGTTGCAGCTCTACTTGGACATTTTAGTGTTAAATGTGACAGTAACTCTATCTAGGTTCCCACAAATTTTACAGACTAGACAACTGTGTGTTGTTGCAGCTCTACTTGGACATTTTAGTTTTAAATGTGACTCCAACAAAAACTATTCTCAAAATAATACCATACACATTCTTAACAAATAGGATATCTTGATATGTACAATTTGTCAAAAAAGTATTTTGTCAGCCACCAATTATGCAAGTTTTACCACTTAAAAAAATGAGAGAACTGTATTTTTAACATAGATATACCTTAACTAGAGATTCAAAATAAGAAAATAAAAAAAACAGAAAAATCACACGTCTTCATTTAAAGAATTTTTTTTGCAAATCATGGTGGAAAAAAAGTAATTCATCACCTACAAACCAGCAATATTTGTCTTACACAGACCTTTAATTTCTTCTGTAGGATGATTCTCTGTCCTACACTCGCTAAGCAGCTTGGTGTGAAGAAATGTTCGTTGTTTTTTCTACAGTATTCTAGAATCAATGCACAACTACATGAGTTATTATGAGCAGGCAGGACCAAAAGTGTATCCTCAGGCCAGATGGTAATCGTTTGTCTTTTGGCCTTAGTTTGTCAGCTGGGGTGTATGCAGGGGTCTGGACTGGGCAAAGTGGGGGAGGGTCTTGCCACTCTATGCATTTTTTAATGTTTCACATGTTGAAATTATGATACATTAGCTTCCTATTGACTGTACATTGCAGTGAAAAAAACTATACAGAAGGGTCAACAAATCACTGAAATGAACACTAGGTCTGGAATGCAGGGTCTGTCTGCAGTGTTGAGTATAATGGATTAAAAAACAACAAATAAAAGTAATTTAATTAATTTTGTCAGTAACTGAGAACTGTAACAAATTACAGCTCAATTTTTGGTAATAGATTACAATTATTGGACTACAGAAACCCTAGTTACTTAGGTTTTAAGGGCTCGTGACATTTTCTCTCAGTTAAAGAGAGAAAATCACCATCTCAAGCGGTTGAGCACGGGGAAAGTCACTGCATAGTCATCTTTCGTTGAAAACCGATATTCAGAAGATCAATATGGCTATACTGTATATTTAATTCCACAAGAGGCTTACAACGCGCAAAAATCAGCCCTAAAAAGACAAAACACTCTCTGAAAGGAGTAACTCTTAGCCGCTGCGCGCCGCCATCTTGAAGGCAAGGCTGTGACATACACAAGCTTAAATGGCTCATTAGCATGGCTGATGGGAACAGAATCATGCTAGGTTTGATGGAGTTCTCATTTTCCTCGCCCATCATCCCAGTCTTAAAACAAAACTTTTTACATGAACTCTTAAAAAAAAGAAAAAGAAAATAAACCTATATTAAATAAAACGAAATGTCCCTGATTGAAACACAACCACATGCATCTGTAAATGCCAACTTTTGCAAGTTTAACAAAAACAACCCTATATCACATGAAACATTTAACCTTTTAATCTATAATTTAAAACAACATTAATTAAAATTTAAAATAATTACTTACTTTGTGCATGCAGCTGATATCTCTCACGCCGACTGAAAGTTCCAGAATGTTCCAGATTTGGTCGAATAGCCAGTAAAGGACCGCTTGATTCGTTAAACGGAATGTCCAGTGTGAAGACACACCTCCTATCTTGAATTTTGAACCCCACCCATCGGGAATGCGCCAACGTTTAACCTAACTAACCCTTAAAAAAAAAAAAAAAAAAAAAAAAAAAAAAAAAGATTCCTCTAAGGCAGGAGTCTGCAACCTTTCACAGTAAAAGAGCCATTTGGGCTTGTTTTCTACTGATAAAAACTTAGCTGGAGCCGCAAATTCTTATTACAAGTGGCTCCAGAGCCGCAGGTTGCAGACCACTTGCTCTAGGGGGAAGGGGTTTTCAGGTTTATGGGTGGATTTCTAGTATATTTATTTTATTTTACACTTGTCTTAACCTTTACAATAGTGTATTTTATTGACTAAAACTACGGAAATGTATTTTAGGAGCATTTTTAAAAGGTATTTTGAGTTTATTGTTGGTTGTATATTTATTAATCAATCGACTGATTGACCTGTGAGTCCATAGGTGTGCTTGCTCAGTTTATTCTGTAAATCATGGTTCTCAAATTCATCCTCAATAGACCCCGTGACGTCATTCAAGATAGCAACAGCACCAGAACTGTGATAAGTGATTTCTGGTTTATGGGCATAAAATTGGCAAAGAGGAGAACTGAACGCTGTTTAAAACAATTTAACATAAATATTTAAAAGGTAACCTCACCACTTGTAACGGAAGATTATTTTAATATTTATTTGAAAATTAATACTGTATTAATCACAAATCAAAATACAAATACACAGCTTCTTCTCCAAATTCATATGGACGATAGTAAACAAGTCATAGATGATTTCTCCCTGACAAAGCTTACAAGCACTTCAGTGAATGCTACTTGTTTGACTCTGATGGTAATAATTGTGTGTTTAACATTGAAATTAAATTAATTAGTGGATTATGGCAACATTGGGTGGGTGGGGCTAGGGCAGGGTTTGCTGGGGCAATTATTTTAACATTACTGTTTTTAATGTTTTTCTTGTTTTTCTGTTCAGCGCCTTGAGCTGGCGCAATGCCATGAAATGCACTTTATAAATAAAAAGTTAAAAAAAGTAAAAAGTTTGACTTTAATATCAGAAACGCTGGAGTTGTCTGACTTTTGCTCTGTTTACAAGGATTATGTGAGAACGGAAATTTATAAAATGTTTAACTGATGAGGAAAGATCTTCTGCAGCTCCACGTCTCATAGTCAAAGCTAATGCTTGTGTTACCATTAGCACAGATTAAAAGAATAACTACCATCATTATTAAACAAGCAGCATTCAGTGAAGTACTCCTGACCTTCGTCTATCTTTAACCGGGTTGTCAGAGAAAAATAATCCAGGATTTGTGTAATATCCAGAGGAGTTTGGGGAAGCAGCTGTGCAGCATTCTGACTGCAGACAGGATTACTGATATTTGTACTTTGACTTGTGAACGATCTAAGAGGAGGAAATGAATGCAACCACATAGGACATTTATAAAATAAATATTGTACACATTTTGGTTACATGTGGTTAGGTTATTATTAATTTGAAATTGCTTTAAACAGTGTTCAGCAGTCAGCTTTGTCATTCTAAACAATACAACTGGAAGCGACTCAACACTTGTCTAGTGATGTGTGATGTTACATGAAGAGTCTCTTGAGCCTCTTTGTAACCCTTTTGCTATCCTAGATATGTTTACGGGTCATCTGGACTCTACAAAACAGCACGAGGAACTTTTTTTTTCCAATTATTGTTGAGTTTCACTGGTGTCCAGACATAAAATCTTGTCCATCTTTATCCACATTTGTCATGGGAGGGATAACACGTTAATGTAAGGTTGGGGTCATCTTGACTAGGGCTTCCACAAGTAGTCAATTTGAAAAGTTGAAAAATTTGTCAACTTTGAAAAGCACCTTTTTTATTTTTAATCATTTTTTTTGTTCAAAACCATGCTTGGCACCAATGTTCCTTCTGATTTTTTGTGTCTGGAGCAAACAAAAAAACTCACTGAGCGATTCTTTGACCTCTGTGAGCAACACAGGGGGTTCACTCTGTATCACGTTTCTATTTTAAGAGTCTGAAATCTCAGATCTTAAGTTATGTAGCTTATTAAAAGAATGAAACTAATTAACTAATTTTCATCAAATTTGGTTTAATATAAGTGAACCCCTTAACGCCTAATGCGTCTTTTTCTCATTCAACCAGTTTTGCTCTGTATGCGTGCTAATTACTACATGTATTGCCTCACTTCCTGTTGATCTACTGTTTATATATCGGCTGTGTCCAAATTCGGGTTCTGCATCCTCCCGAGGCCGTGGCCTTCGCGATCTCCGATGGCCAGGTCCTTCGGAAGCGGGTAGACCGGATGTTAAATGCAGTGAATTTGGACGGTCTAGCCTTGGTTTTTTTTTTTTTTTTTAATAACTTTATTGGAACAACAAAACAACAAAGTTGTTTTAGCGTTGCTTGCTACTTTCCTGTAGCCTGGCCACCGTGACTTGAACGTGTTGTGAACGTGAATCATTAAGCTCCAAATGATTCGGAGTTTTTTTTTATTTAACTTTTGCTTTTGGAGGAGTTGGAGCAGATCCATCGCCGTCGCTGGCACTTGGTATTTTTCCGGCGGAGACAAAACGATCTGCAGGTACTGTATACAAACTCTTAAAAAATCATCTACAAGCTCTTTTACATATTAACTTTACCTAGTTTAATGGAAATATTTATTTAGCCACACTATTACAGGTTTTAAAATATACAAATACTGAAGTTTTGGGTTTGTAGATTATTCAAGTTTTGTTTATTTCACAAGTTATTGCAGTAAATGTAACTTACAAAGTACCTACACTTTTCTGAGAATAAAAAACAAGTACAAAATAACTACAAAGTGTTTTTATTTTATTAATCATACTACAATAGTGTTAAATGTTAATTTTATCTTCAGACTTTTATTGCAGAAATTAATTTGAACAAATTCCCCCTAGTTTTATTTGAAATCAGTCAAAGTAGTATTTAATTACTCTCATGGTCACATAAGTATAATGATGTTTTATAGTTTAATAACAAATTACTTAAAACCACTTTTTTTTTTTTAAATATAAATGTGTTTGTGTATTTCCTTTAAACTAGACTAGACTACTGCAATGCACAACCAGTCTCCCAATCCTGGAGTGTTTTTCCAACAGCGAAGATCCCAGACCAGACTTCAGAAAACTGGAACTTTCCTGCATCTTCCTGAACCTCTTTGACCAGGATTGGTGACATCAGCATCCTCCTGCAAGTTCTGGAGGTGCATCACACCTCTGTTCCTCATGTAAGTGAACACATTACAGCTCTTCAATATTCTTTGGAATATATTTATACTTTATATTATATGCTTTATATTTTTTACCTTTTTTTTTTTTCCAAAGCCTGTACATGTATTATCTCATATTTATGGATCATTTTTGGTCATGCAGCATCCGTCCACAGCCAGCCCTGCAAACTCTGAAGATGGACGATGCAGTCTACAGTGAAGATGCATCCCAAAACTCTGCAGACCACCCTGCAAGATGTTCCAATCACCACCCAGAAAGTTCCAGCCCCGGGACTCAGTCGAGCCCCCATCCATGTCGACCATCTTTGTAAATAGTTGGAAATTAAAGTGTTACAAATGAATTCATGACAATCACTGTGTTTGATTTATATCTTTATTTAAATTAACAAAACATAAACAAACATTTTTAATATATCAAATAAAACTTCATTTATTTATTCTCAGAAATCTAAGGATTTTAATAGCAATTTTTTTCCAGCAGACAATAAAGTTTGTCAAAAGTCTCCCTTCTCTCTCGTGTGCTCTGCTCTCCTGCCTCTTGTCCTCTCTGTTTAGACTCTAGAAGCTCATCACTGTTTCTTCTCTTCTTTCAGCTGGTGGCTCACTCCTTTCTTTTCTTTCTTCACTCTCCTCTTTCGCCCACTGCTGTACCTCTCCCACAGATCCATTTCCTCCAAGATTGTCCTGAAAAACACAGAAAACAAAGAGGAAGAGAAAACTGGTTTAATCCCTCTCAAAAATGTTTCAAATTCAAACACGAGACACTAAACTCTACAGTAGCGGTCCCCAACTCTGTTCTCACTGAGCTCCTGCCCTGTTTGTTTAGCAGCTAACCCTGTTTAAGCTACTTCTGCTCACCTGGATCAGGTGTGTTCAGTCAATCAGAAACGGAGCTCATCCGATCCAGCTAAACAAAAATTACTGAAGCAGGCAGTGGATATCTCGATGAACAGGGTCGGTGACGCCGGTTCTTCTATGATGAAGACGTATATAAATGTACGATTTGCCAAAGCAGATGAAAAAAAAATCTGGCGCCAGTAAAAAGATAATCATTTTCACCCCGGAGTTTTATAATTACTGCGGTCTGTGCTTTGCTCCCTAAAAGGATCTTAAATTAGGTTTTTAATTTTTTTCGTTTTCGTCAAGAAAGAACAAAAGCGAACAACCGAAGAACAGCATCAGGATCTAGCATTCCAGTCGAGACCGCTATATAAGCACTTCTATTGTAACACTTCAGATCAAAATAACGTTAAAATGTTTTATGTTAATCATTAAAACCATAAACTTATCAGATTACAGCTTTTACTTACATTTAAAAGTGAAATTTTCCCCGACTCCGCTTCCCGCATCAGCGTCCGCCATTGTTGCCAGAAAAAATTCTTCGGGGCCGACCGCAATGCATCTTGGGATACGGGCAACATTGGAGGATACACCAGAACGATCCTTCAAAATCGGAAGAGTAAGGCCGCGTTCGTCGGCCGAGTTTGAAGCAGACCCTGAATTTGGACAGCACTTGTCGCGACGCTGTGACGTCACCGGCCGACAAACCCGGCCTCGGGAGGTCGCAGAACCTGAATTTGGACACAGCCATAGCTGGGTAACGTTTTCTCAGCATTAGTTCTTTTTTAAGAATGTTCTGAGAGGAGCACCACCTGAGTTTTGTTTTTAAAGATCGCCACGCGCCATCTTGCCATTTTAAGGAAATACCTTTTCCAAAATCTTCCGATCTAAGGTAAGTTTCGTAAATAAAAAAATATATGCATGTTTAATTATATTTCGACTTAGCATCATGAATCAGTGGAGTACAGATAATGAGTAGTTTTGAAGATATTAGATTATTTAGGTTGTTTACTAAAAAGCCGCTCCAGGCTACAAAGGAAAACCCCCGCCGTAAATACGGACCGCAGCTAATCGGCGTAGTGCATGCTCTTGTTTTTCTTTATAGACTGCTCTGTATTCAGTCATTTTAGATTGATTTTGGTGAAATACAAATGTGATTTCTCTCAAAATATCTTCAAGTTTGTTCTGATTATTGACGAGGATCAACTAGCATCACTTGGAGACACTAGCCTTGTAAAGATCTTCTAATATAACCTATTTTTGGGGAAGGGACAAACATGAAAATGCTTACTGAGTACTTGTCTCACTGCCACAAAGCAGTGGAGTAGCAGTAGTGAATATTTGTGAAGATGTTTGACGATTTGAGGGATGAAAAAGCAAGGTTCTAAACACGGTGCACCTCGCCCATCCCCACTCCCACATGTTTTCAAATTGGGCTCCCCCATCCCCACCTCTACAGGCATTCAAAATAGGCAACCCCCTCACCACCCCCACAGGTATTCAAACTGGCCTCACCCATCCCCACCCCCACAGGTGGACATGTTTGCTTGTTTTTTTGCCTCCTCTGTCCCCATGTCCACAAGTGGGGGTGGTGGACTGCTATTGTGTATTTATAGTAATTGTAGAAATATTGTGGTGGACCATAAATGTGATTTCTGTCAAATATTGTTTTTTTTTCCAGACCGATACACCTGTGAAAATCAATGTCAATTCTTTTTATGGAAAGATGAAACATGGAGTACACTCCAGGCCTACTCCTGAGAACAGCGAGGCTGCTTCTTGACTTTCCATACCTAAAAAAAAAGGTATAGAGAAAAGGAATACGGGCGGGGAAATATGTGCAATTTTTTGTGCTGCATGCTACATTTTTGTGTTTTAACATGTTTTATTGGTTTTTGCATTTCTTTTTAAAATGTCCTTTGAATATAATGTAAATAAATGTGTGAAATAATAAAATTCTGTTGTTACTAAAGATGGGAACAGGTGTCTTTCCTTTCCTTTAAGGCCTAATGTCGACATTTAGCGACAAACCTAAAACTATATCTAAATTTTGTTAAATATTTAAATTAAAAATCCCAACTTAATTTAGTGTCTAATTGAAAGCAGAAACATGATTGTTTTTTTTTTTCCATGATTAGAAATATATTCAGGCGTTAAGGGGATAAGTGAAATGCAACAATAACTACGAAAAGTAAAAAAAAAATCAGAAAGTGGGTCCTACTCCTGCTGTTCCAATTCAAACTCATTTGTATAAAACTTTTCCTGCTACACTGTATCTTAAAGTGCTTTCCATAATACATAAAGAAATAATAGAAAGATAAAAATGATAAAAACGACCAGCAGACCTGCAGACCTGCAGCTGAGGGCTCTGGGGGGGTCATAAACCAAAAATAAACCTGATCAAAATGAAGGTTCAATTCCATTTAAGCTTATATAAACAAATAAAAGAACCTAAAGCTGACTGGAGCAAAGACTTCAGAATCGGACTAATGTGCTCCTTGTTGGTTAAAAAGCTGCAGTCGAGTTTTGGATCAACTGCAGCGATTGAGGAGAATTTCATCTCTAAATGTTATGATAACATGTAAGAGTAACCATGTTGTGGTCTGGCTGGCTGGGATTATTGTCTGGAAGATGTAACATGTACGCATTTAGAGATGACTTTTTTCAATTTTAAATCATGCAACAGTTTAAATTAGTATTTTACTACTCAGATGACACTAAAGTAAATGCTAGTGTGATGCTTTGGGATCACCTGTCCTCATCACTTTTCTAGCACATTACAAACACACCCCCACCCCCGCTGCACTAGCGTGCACGTTCAAGATGTGAAATGACATGAAGGAAAAACTATTTGTTGTGTTTTCTTATATGAGATCTGAACTAAAAGAAGAAGGAATAGGACTTTGAGAACACTCCCGGCCCCTCCTCCACTCTCAGGTCAAAGTCCGCTGTTCATTTGAACACCGGAGCTCGCGCACTTTTCATCCTGTTGTTGGACGCTCTGGCCGCAGAAAAAAGTCCATCAACAGCCTCCCCCGGTGTTTTGGAGGGCTCACTGTTGGTGCTCACTGCGCGTGTTCATTGCGCGTGCGGCTGAACTGACGGTGTTTTGAAGACAGAATGCATTGAAACCCCGCCTTCAATTTGCACTTAGCTTTGTATCCTGGACACTTGTCTTCATCATCATGTTTTAATTTGTCTTTCAATCGCTGAATTACATTAAAAATGACAGAGAATACATTACTTATATAATAATTCTATTTAAAGTTCAGACGTGCTAACCCAGTCAGTAGTGATATCACCAGAAGTTATAGGAAGGCTCAGATACCAAAACAACACGACAACGAAGCTTGAAAGTGTGAGGATACATAAAAAAAATAAAAGAATAACTATCCATAGGAAGGCAGAACTAGTGTTCCATGGCAGCACTGAGGGGATGCTTGAGCACATGAAGAGGAAGAACTTTGTGACGGAATACGGTAACGCTGAAGTGAAACCAACATCTAGATAAGCTAAGCTAACAGCACAAACAGGGAGCAAAGGCATCACTACTTACTCATTTTGACTGCTGTGAAATGTTTACGTGCATGACTGTTTGATTCAGTTTGATTCAGATAACTTAAAATGGTTTTTTTCCGATTATTAGTCTTTCAATAAAGCTAATTGAACACAAAGATAACTGAATATGGAAATGGGTATTGTGGAATTTGAAATTGTAAAAGTGCACTTTGCTTATTTGACTTGAAAACTTGATCAACTTTATATTTTGGCTTTTACATTTGTTTGTAATTAAAATTTTCACTTTTCTGACCCCTTCTACGTCTTATATATATATATATCTATATGTATATAGATATATATATATATATATATATATATTTTTTTTTTTTTTTTTCTGGAACTCAGATTGGATGGCGGGCTACCGAACCTGAAAAAGAAAAGAACCATTACAACATCAGCTTACTCTGTCATCACAAGGCTTCAGGAACTATAACAGACTGCTTCTACTTCATCATCCCCATCTAGCCTTTTTCTTCCCCTGTCTGTTTTGCCTGTGTTTAAAATTTGTTTTTGTACAATACAATCAAATTCTTTTTTTTTCTGCCTTTTTTTCATTCACACACTTTGGGCTCCTTTAGAGGTATATTTTATGATAGCCAAAGCCCCTAGCCTTAATGTGTTATATCAGTTAAACTTTGCAGTGAGAGTGAAGGCATTGATACATTGTTGACAGCTTTAAGAGAAATGCAAGCAGCTCCTCATTATTAAACTTTAATGGTGCAGTTTCTACACTGAAATCCCACACAGCCTTGTTTAAAGATTGTTTGTAAAGTTAAATGATAAATGTTTAGTCCCTCAGCCTAGACAACAGTCATGCCAGGGTGGTTGACTACGCTTTTTTATCTTTTAAGTTTCTTTTTTTTTTTTTAATTTTTAATTTCACCCCAAAAAACACAATGTCCCTTTTCAAGACATTTTCTCAATTGTTTTTAGAAGCAGTGACAAAACAGGCAGAAAGGGTCACTTTTTACCCAAAATTTACTTATTGAACTGTTTTTTTCAATAATATACTACATCACATTTTCCTATAAAGGTAAAACAATTTCTGACAAGGTGACAAAAAGTCAGTTGCATCTTAATTACTTAAGAGTTAAAGAATAATTTTTTAATTAGAAAAAGGAAAAAGTTTAATATAGAGGTAATAAAACAGTAATGATGTCCCTACAATGAGATAAAACCGTAAATGTGTGTGTGTGTGTTCATGTGTATTCCTGCAGTACCCTATCCTACCACTAGAGGTCGGCACTGAGTACTCTCACGAACACACACCTAAGCACACCTAGTTGGTTTTTGTGAATTGTGGGGAAACCTCTAAAAATTTGACAGGACATTCCTTTGGCCTTGTTTTCATTTAATTTAATGTTAGTTTTGTGGGGACCAGGTTTTCGGTCCCCACAAAAAATTTGGTCCCCACAACGTGAGTGTGCTGTCAGGTTGAAGTCCCCTCAATGTGATAAAGACACACACACACGCACACTCACTGAACCCAGACTGAGGCTGGACACCCCCAGGGGAGCAGCTGAAGGGGTCTGAACCAGACCTGCATGAGGAGGTCACTTTAGGTCAGCTCTGACCATGAGGAGTTTCCTCCTTAGAGATCTTAACACATCTGCACACACCCTCCTTCTGATGAGTTGATTTAATAAATCTATGCTTCCCATAGATAGACTTAAATGAATGCCCCTCCCCCCTCGGGTTGAAGTCTTTTTCTGCCTCTGCGTTCAGGGTCCTTGTGGTCGTTTTGTGCAGGAACTTCCACTCGCCACCTGATGGTGCTCCATGTCGATCTCTTTACCTGCTCGTGCCTAACACCGGGACGAGGTGCAGTGTGATGGGAGGGGAGGGGTCGCATGCATCCCAACCTTCAGGGGGTCCGAGCTTCATTCGCGGAACAAACACGACTCCTGAGCAACCACTCACGCACATCAACACAGACGCTTTCAGGTATGCAGGAGAGAACCTACCCTCTGCCACCCCCCAGGGGTACTGCCGACCTCTGACCTTCCTCCCGTTCACCTCCACCACCACGTTGCTGCCCACCACTGCCAGCGGCATCTTCTCCTGCGGGGAAGAACAGGTCGGAGCCGTGAGAGGACTTTCACCCTCTTCATCATGATTAGATCCAGATTTTCATCATAATGACAGACTTAATTTTCTATGAAAGTTTGAAAAGTGAGAGTAAAAAATGAGGAAAAAGTATAAAAATATTTATGTGTCTGAGGAAAATGTAGAAAATGTGTAGTGAGGAGTCCTCGCTGTCAATCCCTACGAAAAGTCCTGGTAGCCAATGAGCTCAAAGGCCCACCCCCATGTAAAATTAGGATAAGTGAAAACTTGAAAATCAGAATTGAAACTGTAAACTGAGGACTGAAAGTGAAGATTCAGAGAAGCAAAAAAAAAAAAAAAAAGGTGACATTTTAAAACAGCAGCTGTTGCTAATGGATACATTGTTTTTCAATTGGTGATTTTTTACATTTATAGTTTTTTTTATTCATGTTTTCAGTTTTTTTTTTTTTTTTCAAATTTTCTAAATTTATTTCAACTCCTGTAGGAGGAAATCCATTCAAGATCAGCGAGAGCAGATCCCGGGGGTCCAGAATTAGCTTACAGCACATACATTAAAGAGACAGGAGAACAAACTTTTCCCATTTCACTTCCTCTTTTCAGCAGCTTCAAATTCTCTAAGTGCTAAGGTCTACAGAAACAAGAATTCTCCACGATCATCTAAAGACTATTACAGCCATTAGATCTAACTAATAACAAAACTCATCAGGCTGCACCTTGATCTTCCTGATCTGCTTGTTGTCCTCCTCCTCATCTTTGTCGGGAAATTCGTAGATTTTAATCTTATGCTCCTGGATCTCCTTCATTATCTGGAAAGAGGAGGAGCGAATAAAAACAAGTCAGAAGAAGAGGAGTGAAGCCGAGCGGACTCCACACTGGCACAGCGTACCTGCTTCTTAAAGAGCTGGCACTCCTCTGGGGTGAGGGTGTCTGCCTTTGCAATGAGGGGGATGATGTTAACTTTATCATGGAGTCTCTTCATAAATTCAATATCAAGGGGCTTTAAACTGAAGGAGAGAGAGAGAGAGAGAGAAAAAGAGAGAGAGGCGTTTAGGGACAGTAGATGTTTGTGCACCAGAATGCAGCAACACAACATCAGTAATAGCATTATTCTTATAAAAGTCCCACTCGAAAACAAGACAAACATGGATCTATTTGTACGCAAGTGGATGCATCAGAAATGAGTTCAGACATAACAAATATCAATCTTTTTCAAACAGAATGTTATTGTTTGCTCCGCATTCACAACATTTTGAATAAAGACATACTCAAAATTCAATTTTGGGCTGAATTTTCTTTACATGTGTTCTCCATCATGAAATAACAGATTCAATTATTCGTGTAGGTATGAGGCTCGGTTAGAAAACGTATTTATAGTATTTTTTGAGTTTGAGTGTTTGTGCTTTTTGCAAGCGTGTACAAATAACTGGAATTCATTTACAGCAATTAATAAATGTTCAACTTTTGTCACAGTAAATCTGCAGGAATAAATTGGGCAGTAAAAGGTTTACATAAAGCCTTGAGCATGATGGTATTTGTAAATTGCTTTAACGTTTCTATGGTTGAGGAAGGGGCTACACAGCTTAATAATACATAAAAATAACATAAAAGACTAATAATGTCCTTTGTCAGAGGATTTTTCAAATTGTTAATAGAATTTATGAACTTCAGGAAGATGAGATGATTGACCATAACACCCCAACAGCTTTTAACTCCATGTTTGGAGGAGATGTAAAATAAATACAACTAAATATTAGTGACTTCACATTTCTGAAGTAACAAGCTCCAATCTGGTGTGCACATATGTGAGTACCTGAGTGTGGGTGCGCTTGTGTTAGCCCAAGTTTGTGTGTGTGCATGTCTGTGTGTTTAAACAGGTTTGTAAGTGACCAGCAGAGGGCAGTGCAGTCGGTTACTTAATAAGGAAACTTGAGCGTCCAGGAGATCCATGAAACTCCGACATCTGCTGCCTGCAGAGTTTGCTGGAATGTGAAACTAACAGCAGCTTCATGTGTGGAATGCATTTATGCATAATGATGTTCGTGCAAAAAGACGACCGTGTGCAGCTCAGCACTGAGAGTCTGGATATCCCAGATCTGCTATTGTAGAGAACAGGAAATGATGAAGCTTTTCTTTCTTAAGGGGAGGGGTCAGAACGTGAGGAGTTCTGCTGGAGATGTTCAGAGGGTGTAAAAACGTTGCAAATGTGTGGATATTTATACACACATTCCTGGTTCAGTTCAAGTTTGGGCTGCAGAACCTACCCGTGTCCAGAGGGTGCGATGAAATACAGGCAACAGTGCACCCTGTTGTCCAGCATTGATCTGCGGTTCACCCTGGACTCAGCGTTAAGAAAGTCCTCATACTTGCTGTCGATGTAACTGATGACTGGCTGCCAGCTGGGAGACAAAGAAAGCACAGAAGACTGAGAACCTGAGGACCATCACATCCTTGGACACTATCATCTGCGCTCCTACCAGTTACTGTTGTCCACAGCGTCTCCAAACCCTGGAGTGTCCACAATGGTGAGGGTCAGCTGGACCTCTCCCTCCTTAATCAGAACTTTGGACTGTTCCACCTGAAACACAAAAGTTACAAAGCTTTGTAAGCACGTTTCTCCTTCATGGTTGCTCCAAAAGTAGAGCGCCGCCCAGTGGACCCGACCCCAACACACTAATGGACTTATGCTGATTCGAGATTTAAAACCAAAAGTTTTTTTGCTAGCTTTCATTCAAAACTCTGCATGATTGGTTATTGA
>ML136704.1:0-65450 GCA_003999625.1 Oryzias javanicus
GCTCGCTGTTGCAGGGGTTCCACTGAGCAGAACAGCTACAGAAGTGAGAAAAATCATCATCAGGCACATCTCTGCTGAGGCTGGGGGGGAGAAGGAAAAAGAGAGAGACTTTGACTCTCTGTCATTCATCGAGCTGCTGTGGGGATCATTCAGACATCTTCCTCATGGAGAACTGGAACACGTCCTGGTAAGAGCACACACGTACTGTTGTGTGTAAGATAATTGTCAAAGCAGCGTATTTATAAAAGTAAAGTCAAATTCATAAATACTAAGTTGTGCACACATTTATATTTGTGCACATCTTTACAGGAAAATATGAATACAAAATTAGTTTAGTTTAAGTTTATCATGTCTGTTTTGAATACAACTTTTTGTTTTTGAATATGCTTTCTCTTTGTCTTGAATACAAGTTTCTACTATTAACAAACTGTGAAAAATATTTTAATAGAACAGACATTCCAAACTGCACAAAAAAAACTCCAATATTCTGTGAATGGTGCACTGCGATACAGTGGGATTACTGCGCTGTATTTTGCATTTGGCCTGGAGTGTGATTTGTAATCCAAATCAAAACACTGTTATTGGCTTGGTTCATCGTAGTGGCTTTGGATATATTAACGTCACTGACGTCCTGAGTCCTGTTTGTATGTTTCTCCAGTTCAAAGAAACGAGTACTTCCAGTTTCACGGAAGTAAAAAAAAATTGTTTAAAGTTGGTAATTGTTACATTTTTTCTTTCTTTTAATCCCAGAAAAACAATCAAGAAACACTTAAGTTTTCATTGTAACTAAGACTGATATAACACAAGGTGTAAAAAAAAGTATGTATTTTCAAATATTGGTATTTAAAATATAATTTAATAATAATAATAATAAATAATACATTTTATTTAAAAACGCCTTTCAGGTTCTCAAGGTCGCTTTACAAAGAAACGCTAAAAACACACATGTAAAACAAACAAGTTAAAAACTAAAGTATAAAAACATTTAGTGGAAAACAGAAGATGCTATGAGTAAGCTTGTCTGAACGGAAGGTTTTGAGTTGTGATTTGAAAGTTGTTAGAGAGTCCAGGTTTCTGAGATCAGGGGGAAGAGAGTTCCAGAGTTTGGGGGCAGAGCAGCTGAAGGCTCTGCCTCCCATGGTGCAGAGGCGGGGCAGGGGACAGACAGGCAAAGGGAGGATGAGGACCGCAGGGAGCGAGACGGTGTGGGGATGTTGATTAGTCCAGACAGGTATGGAGGGGAGAGGTTGTGGATGGCCTTGAAGATGTGCAGAAGGATTTTGAAGTTGATGCGTGACTGGACGGGAGCCAGTTCAGTTGTGCTGTAGAACAGGTGTGATGTGGTGGTGAAGAGGGGTTCCAGAGATGATCCGAGCTGCAGCGTTTTGAACCAGTTGAAGTCTATTGATGGATTTCTTGGAAGACCGAAGAGGAGGGAGTGCAGTAGTCAAGGCGGCTGGTGACGAGGCTGTGGACCAGGATGGAGGCTGAGTGAGAGGTGAGAGAGGGACGGAGACGGTTGATGTTACGGAGGGGAAGAATGAGGACCGGGTGATGTTGCTGATGTGGGTCTGAAAGGACAAAGAGCTGTCGAGGACGACACCCAAGCTTTTACCTGTGATGATGAGATGACTGGGGGAATCGTCAATGGACAGTGTCAGGGAGTTGAGTTTAGAGAGGATGGATCTGGTGCCAACAAGAAGTTCAGTTTTATTGCCGTTGAGTTGCAGGAGGTTTGAGGAAAACCAGGATTTAAGTTCTGACAGACAGGCTGTAAAGACGGAGGGGGAATTTAGAAAGATCAAAGTTTACTTTTATTTGTTTCTGTAGTTTAAAGGAAACTTCAAAGTGCCAGGTACACATAGTGAGGTTTGAATTCCTTTTTGGGCTCATTTTAAATAGTATTCCCATGTTAGTCTAACATTCTCCTAGCCTGTCATGTTTTTTCACAAGAATGATGGAGAATTGGTTAGACCGACCTGAATTAAGTGTATTTTTAACCTGTTTGTGTTTTCTAATCAGCAAGTACACCTGCATCTGTTGGATTCTTTCTTAGTCGACTCATCCAGAGTCAGGACGTGGAACCTGAACACTCGGGGCAGACGCTGCATGCAGACGCTGGTGTTCAGCTCCATCCAGGACCCACAGATTGATAACACCTCACCAAACGTTGTTCCAACTACAGAGGACAGGTACACTCTGCTGTTCACTTTTATTGAAAGGAAATAGATTTTATTTTATTAAGAACTGTTTTTCATTTGTACTGTCATGATGTGTGTTTTGGCCTCAGATGGGATTCAGATGTTTTCTTCCCTGGAGCTTCGATGATCACAATACCTGGTAAATCGTTTACAATCCAAGCTTCTGATATTTAAAGTAGATACTGTGGTTTTTACTGGTTGTGGGGTTTTTATTTTGTTTTTGATGCTTGTTTTATTTTATTGTATTTTCATTTATTTTATTTTTTACAGGTTTTCTTGTCTTTTTCCCTTGACGTGCCAAATAAATCCTCAGATCAGTTTGGGAGGCCAACTCGTTCCTGTGTTCAGATGGAAGAAGGAGAATGCTTCACAAATGGATGTCAGTTTTTTCTGGGAAACATCAAATAATTTCTAGTTTCTTGAAATAATAAAAAAATTGCTAAAATTTGAGTTTGGTCTTATTGTAGTTAACTTCAAGCATACTACATGGTTAAGTTAGTATACTGAAATCAGCTGTACTGAATACTGTTATATTCTTAGCCTAAAGGATGAACATTCTTCAGCTCCTTGTCTTTTCCTCTTCTTTATATGCAGTTGTTGGATGAAGGATCAGAAGTGATGCTGAATTATGATAATTTTCTTGCATGTCCTTTGGATTTAATGTTTCTTTACACTGCTGCTTAAATGCAGTACATTTTAAAACAGTTTAAAGCAATTGGTTCAGAATTGTAGGTTTAAAATAATGTAGAATTATAGGGACAGTAAACACTATCTGTTTCAAATGTAATACTTCAAAGTGTTCTGCACTGTAACATATTTTGTTAAACCTTAATATTTAAAATAGATAAGAAAATAAATAAATTATAATTAAGTCAGGTCATATTCAGAGGTTTCCAGCTAAAAAAAACAATATTTCTTTCTGAAAAAGTAGGCTTAAAACTGATTGTCCATTCAACTAGTTGTATTTTTATAATAAAATATTTTTAATGCTTTAAAATTTCACAAAATTCTATTTTAAAATATGTAACTACCATGTAAACTTTAAATTCTGTCTGTATCACATGATAGAGCATTCATTTTGTGAAGCTTACATGGTAGAGGTATTATTAAGGGATTCATTGCACTATATGATTCACATTAGATCATTCAAATTTTCCAAATAAAGCTCACAGATGCCCCTCTTCTCTCTCTACTCTTTGTGCTGCTGTACCCCCCTCCCACCCCACCCCACCACATCCAGCGCGCGCACTTTCTCTCCGTTTTTCTTTTCATATTTGTTAAATATTTTTCCATCATAATTATTGAAGTTTAATTCAATCTTCCTCTCTCTGTGTGGATATCTCGGTCACTGACTGTCCTCCGATCACCTGTTTAGTAACAAACATAAATGGTATGATCCCCGGGTCCCACGGCACCCCCCGCGATTCGAGAAAGGTTAGTCTAATGCCCAATGCATCATGGGGGATGTAGTGCCTACACTCCCGCGGATTCCAGATAAACTCAAGTTTCGGAGCTTCGTGCTTTTGTTCACTTTTGAAACTGTCTGAAACAGAACCTGCAGGAAGCTACACCGCTATACACGAGCTTTAGCTGCTTTTTCTGTTGGAACCGACAGACTTTTATTATCCGAATAGGAACAAGGAAGTGAGGACGTTAACCACGTCTGATTGGTCAGATTGATGACACATGATCAAGTCTCAAGCAATTGATTGGCGGAGACAGTTTAAGGAGGCGGGACTTCTCTGAAAGCCGATCTTGCGGCTGATTTACCGGTCAGATTGCAGTAACACTGTTCTGATTAAAGAGTAATTTATAGAAGGCAAAGAATAATATTTATAATATTTATAATACTTATAATATTACTTTTTATAATAAAAATAGAATATTTACTTTTAGACAGATGAAATAAATATCAGAAACTGCATTACACACTATTCTCTGTTTTATTTATTTATTTTTTTTATTCTTTAGTTTTTATTTATTATTTTTTTGTTTTGTTTTACATCATTTTCTGATAATCTGACAGTTTTCTCTTTTAGTGCTATTATCAAATTGTCCACTGGGTGGCAGTGTAGCGTGCATGCTGTGGTGTTGGGTAGAACGGGAGCAGAGGAAGAAAGTTTCCTTTTGTGATGCCAGCAGAACGTGTGTTTATCACTATTCTGTTCCTCAGGTTAGTAAACACTTTATGTTAAACTAATGTGCAGACTTTGAGCCCGAAGATGTCACAGAAAACACGAGTTAATCTGGCGAGAATGTAACCGCGTGTTACAAGGAATCGTGTAAAGTGTGTGGAAAGCTAACTCGCTAATGCTAGCGGTCTAGTCATGTCAAGAGTATGAGATAGGAAGGTGGTTTAAACTTCTTGTTTTTATATGGTTGAATGCCATATGAAAACGATTTTAATTCTCACTAACCTTTAATATCTGTCAGTGAATGTAGATAGTTTTTTTTTTCTCAAAAGGTAAACAATAAATAAACACAAACAGTGCTAGTTAGCATGTGTCTGTTGGTTGTAATTCTTGTAATATATAATAAAACTCCTTTTTATTTTATGTCATTCTTAAATAAGTCGTCAATCTTTTTACCATTTTAACAAAGCATAACAGATATGTCAACATTAGCATGTTTGTTAAATAAAAGACTATGAAAACATTGTGTTTGTTTATTACAGTATTTGTTTATTTAAGTCGACACTGAGAATAAAGTGCAGCAAATATGATGTTAAATTGTTGATAGAATGCTGAAAGGATTGATTAGCAGTGATGATTAAATATATAATTTTTTTAATGAACATTTTAGGTCAACTTATGTAAATATTGGAGATTTATTGATATTGTGAATTGTAGAAGAATGATTTCTCTTGTAATTCTACCAACAGTTCAACACGTGTGCTGTGTCTATGTCATCCAACAGATCACATGTCCTCTGAGGAGAAACGCTTTTATGTCTGCATCAACCACCTATCCCAGAACATTCTGCTGTACAGCCTGATAAAAGAGGAGGAGTCCAAGAAGAAAATGGCCTATCAGAGGCTACTTTCAACTTTGAACCAGTCCAGGGATCATACAGAGTGACAAAGAGAAGAGAAGAACTTCTAAATGAAGGTGATTATAAAAATACTTTTTTGGGCCATATTTAACCTTAAAACCCCACTGCAATCATCTTTTGACCCACAGTAAAATCTTTCTCAGTGGTCTTTTAATGACGATTCTGCTGTTTTTAGAAATGTGTGTTGTTTTCTAAGACATAGTTTCTGCAGCGCAGCAGGACTCAACTTCTTGTTACCCTCCTGTCTCGTACTAGCTTTCAGCCCCCTAGCTCACAACCCCTCTGTCACAACAGAAACGGTGAGCTATATCACAACTATACAGCTGTACAGTTTAGACCCAGATTCCAGCTCAGACAAGGAAAACAAAGACGTACATGGATCTTTATGTCTGCAAGTGGATGTATCAGAATGGAGTGGAGCACTTGGCCTGCTGATAGCTTCTACTTAACAATTACAAGCTTTTTAAACTATATTTTTCTGATCTGCTCTTGATTTATAGCAATTCATATAAAGAATTACTCATAAACATGATTTGAATCTCAGAATTCCTTATAAATGTTCCCATTATCAGAAAAATAAACAAGTACTTGTTAAAACAAAGTTTCTGGGTCTTTACAGTCATTTTGTTTTTACTGTGTTACAGATGTCGGAGATGAAGCTGATGATAGAAGTGATGATGATGATGAAGAAGAAGACGTGAAAGAGCTGGAAGAACCTGCTAATAAAGAGTAGGAGAATGGAGAACCAAAATGAAGATGAAGAGTTTGCTGATGAGGAGCAGGAGTCAGAGGTTCACCATGAGACCAACATTCTGAACAGAAATGAGCAGGACGAAGCTGGACACTCTGTGCATCAGGTCAACAGCCAAGGTCAGATGTTGGAAAAAACTTTTGGATTGAGAAATGATAGATTTATTTGACTACAAGAAGTTGTGCAGAAGACAACATCTGGCAGCTAATGAAAAACTCAAACTACGGTGTGGAATGAGTCATTTTGTTGTAAAATAACGTACCTATTCACTTAACTCTTCTTACAGTCTCTGTTCTTTTTTTAAATGAGTTGCCAAGGATGGGAAGACTCCTCTGCACCTTTTTCTGGGAGAACTTTGGCCATGTGTGATCCAAAGGAACACCTGAGGAGATCAGCCTTCTCCAGCTGGAGTGACCCTCATGACCTCCTCCAAGATTGGGTTAGTCACAGCCTGCAGCGCATACTACGTCCACATGCTTAACCACGTCCTGAAGGCCAACTCTCTGTCACAAAATGCCCAACTCAGTGAGCAGAGAAGAAAATCTGCTGCTGAGTTCCAGAAACAAGACAGAAAACCGGGACTGACCCAGTGCAAACCGAGCAGTTCTTGTTTTATCCATGACTGATTGACAGCTAGGGTATTAGTTAAACACCTATTTAGTTAAAAAAAAGTGCTTTTTACATGTCATGTGACCTCTTTCTGGTTATAATGGACATATATTAAGAAAATGAAGGTTAAAGTAACAATTCTGAGTATTTGTTTTCTCAAATCAGTGGGAATCAGGAGCAGGCAAAAACATGCAGTTTGAAAAAAAAAAAAAAGAGCTTATATCTGACAGAAGATTTTCTGGATGGAACACAAGCTCCCTGCTGCATCCAGGTACATCTATATCCTTGAAAACTTCAGTTCTTATTTTTATTTTGTCTAAAAACATCATAATCATAATTAAAAGAGCACTTGCAATGCTTTTAAATCCATCAAAAGATGTTCAGAGTGGGTCTTCAAGGAGGAAAAACTGGAGATTTGTTACACAGATTGAGAGGCTGAATTTCAACACTTGGGCCATAATAACATGTAGAAGAAGTGAGGTGAACTGTGAATTCTTTCAGATGCATAGTACCTCACTAATGTCTTGCTGTGTGGACTCATGTTTGCAGGGGTGTCCACTGTGAGAAACAACGTACAGCTACCTCTACACCTGTGACATCATCATCACATCTCTGCTGAGGCTGCTCGCTGTTCTGGGAGCAGAAGGAGAAAAGAGAGGACTTTGACTCTCTGTCTGTTTATGATGCACCTGTCTGAATATTATTTATACTAAATGGTTTTTTTCTCTCTTTTTTTTTTTTCTTTCTTTCTTTTTTGTGTATGTGTGTTTATGATCTGTTTGCAGATGGCGAGGGGCAAGGCGCACCGGAGGAACCGAGCCAGGAACTTCCGCCCCATGGACCGGTCCCCCGACGGCCATCCAAGCCCGAGTGCTCCGAGCTCCCGTAAGTGATCAGCACTTTTTATTCTGCTCCCAAATCTTTTCTCGCATGCATATACATTTGATTGTAAGTAAGATATAAAAATCAAAATGACAATATTATGCACTGGATATTCATTTTCTTTTAATTTGATTTCTCTTCTTACATTGAAATAAAAATCCCACCATAAATCAGGGGGAGCCTCCTCTAGAGTTAGCTCAAAACGTGAAAATTATGTGTTGGTAGAAATAAACTGTGGTACATAGAGGTAAAAATACATAAACACAGTTGCAAAAAAGAATTAAACTATACAGCCAGTTATTTACAGGGTGCTGAGGTGGGTGGCTTCTTCACGTGTTGCCCAGAACACTGAGGCGATTGGTCATCTGATTGGTCATCTGTGGAGACAGTCCCAAAAATGGACACAACTACACTTTAAGAACACATTCTGCCTTGAAGTATCTGCTGTATTAAACTCAAGTTAGTAAGAATGAAACCAGTCATACCTAATTTTAAGTTTTCCACTCAAATTCCGTCAGCCGTTGGAGGAAGGTTGTAATTTGAACAACCTTTCGCTTGACCACATTCCCCGTCTTTCTGCTCGTGCCAACTTTCAAGGTACATTTTGTCCCTTCTTCAGGGTTGATCCTGACAAAAAATCTAAAATAATATAATAAGTTAGTGCATTGCAAGAACAAGAAGTTATGTTTGTTATTTCATTTGGAAATAAATGATTCAACATATAACAATAATAATGTATATGTTCAAACTTACCTTTGAATCAGCTCCAATGTGGTGCATGCGGCCTCTTGGTACTCCAGGTTGAGCACATAAAATGATGCAAAGAAGACCGACAGTGCATCAGCAAAGGTGTTCTCTTTGTCCAGCTCAAAGATAATACGCCCCTCTGCACTGACCATCCAGCTGGTGGCCACACAATTTACAAAAAAACATTTTTTCTATTAAGTTAATTAAATCAATTCCTGTCTAAGGATAATTTCAGTAACACAACTAGCCATATTCGGTACCAACAGATTGTTTTAACTTGACATAAATATTCTCAATGGGCCTGAAAAATGTAGGACATAAAATAAGTAGAAAAAAATATTCTCACACATTAACCACAAAACAACACCTTTTATATCAAAGTCTAGAGAAGATAATCTTCAACAAGTCATTTAGCACACAACAGTATTTAGACAACCAGCAGTTTCAACCAGGAAGCATTTACTTCTTCTTGTGCAGTTTTATAGCAGATGCGCACTGCCTGCAAGTGAATTACTGCCATCTACTGGCATGCAGTCTGGGTGAGATACTCACTGTTTTCTTCTGTTCTTTATGAAGCGTCTGTGTGCCTCATGCTTTTCGTCTGGTGAAAATGATGAACTGCACTTCCAAGTGGACTAAGGATACGTACCAATACTCAACCAATACTCAGTCTTAAGTTGGTACCAGTCACAAATTAAAATATCTTAGCCACAGTTGCATGTTCTCCTTCACCCTATAAATATTTTGGGGAAAAACTGTGTCTGTCTGACTGACTGATGTGTGGGCACATCACTGTAAATATGAAATATCATTTTACGAAGTTTCATTTTGAAACTGCAACAGAAGTTTTATTTTTAAATCTACTCATATTTCCTGTTTTTGTGACTTTTTTCGTACTGATAATGAAACTCCTCAAGCTTGTGTTGCGTAGCAGAGGGTGTTATTCAGAGGGAGTCATTACTGAGGCATTGTAAACACTCAAAGTGATTAGTAGCTCTTCTATTTTTTTGTAACAACACAATGCAACGGAGACCGTGTAAATCCATGGGCATCATTCTAGAAAATTATCAGAATAGAATAGAATAGAATAGAATAGGATCGAATAGGATCGAATAGGATTGAATTGAATTTGATTGATCCCACAACAAAGATTTTAATTTGTCACCACAGGTCCAAGAATGCTGTAGATTGAAGCTAATGATTCTTATAAAAAGTAGGAGATGCGAAATGCATAAATGTAGGTGTTCAGTGTTCAGGCTCAAAGGGACCACTCTAAACAGAGGCAGATCTCTGCACCAATTTGTCAATTCTTTTCCTGTCACTAACTGGTGACAGAACACAAATATCCAAATGGTGTTGACATGATGTCCAAGGTATTTCCTGTGTGTGTTGTGTTAAATACCTGTTTTCTTTAGGACAGTGACATGCATTGAAAACTATGGTATGTCATAGAATTTAGTTGCATAGATATGCAAATTACTGTAATACACTGCAAGCATACGACAGGGATATTTTACTGTACTTTTACAGTAATTCACTATGGCATTACAACAGAATATATCATCATGCTGCATATTGCACCTTTTTCAGCTAAAACAGTAACATACCGTGAAAACTATGGGATAATGTTTTTTCAAGTTACATTGACATGCAAATTACAGTACTACACCGCAAACATTATTTTAAAATATTTTACTGTTAATTTTACAGTAATTCCCCATGGGAATTACAGCAAAGGTGAACAGTGTACGTCATGAGCAGAAATTAGCATGATTTATTAAAATATTATTACTAATTGTAATGTTGGTTTGGCTGCTGGAGAAACGGGAATTATTTTTAATCTTAAATATTTTGGCCATTTAAATGGCATTTAATCGCTACTTGCTGATCTTTAGATTGGCCGTTGCAGCGGTTTAACCATTAACTTCTTTCTCCAGTAAAAACTACTACGCTCGTGACGGATCAGCTGATGTTCCTTTGTCTTTATTTCTGGCATTGCAGAAAAAAACAAGCACACAACGCAGAGGCTACACAAATAGAACATTAAAATAAGTAAATAAAAAGCAAAAAAATATATATATAAAAAAAAGCTAAACCAAATATAAACTTTAAAGCAAATAAATAAATAACTCAAAGTAAGTTATAATGAATAAATAAGATGTCTAAAAAAACATAAGCACACAGAATTTTGATCCTGATGTCAGCTGTGACGAGGAAGTGAAGATCTTCATGGAGCCAACTTCCTCCAAAATCCTGATTCTTTTTCCTTCCAGTTCACCAAAGACTCTTTAATGTTTCTTGACGTTGCTGTGATCAATCCATTCAATCCATTGGTTTCTCAGAGCAGAAAATAATGAAAGCTAACATCCAAATGCTCTTTGATTGATTTACAAGCCTTTCCAAGTGCGGTCAAACGAGCCGCCGTTCACATTTCCGTGGTCACATCAAGAAGCTCCGTGGAGTGTGTTGGAGATTTACCAGCGTTCTCAGGACTGCTAGCGTAAGTATTGGATGAAAGTCAAAGCAAAAATCCAGTGACGGCTGATTGGAGCACAGAAATGTGAACGGCGGCTGATTTGACTGCAGTCAATGTGAAGGTAGCATCTTCTCTTCTCCAGAAGCTGAACGAGACACGCTAGCCGGACCAGATGAGGGTTTAGTGCATGTGCAGCAGAAAGGAGATGATTGATGAAAAATTTAAAAGGAGAAATAAAAAGCAAAGTTGTATTTGTTCTCTTTTAGAAGAAAAATGACACACAGACATGTTAGAAAGTGTAAAAAGATGATTTTCATGAGAGGAGGAGTAAATTTTAGGGGCTTGGGAGGATTTTCCACCCCAGTCTCTCAGTATACCCAAACTTGCCCCCCCTACTGACACTATGTTTGCACCCCAGACCGAGGCTGGCTAGATCCGACAATGCATCAGCATTAAATAGCACTAATTGTGCTATTGCGCAATCCATCCCTCGGTGGCGCAGTGGCATAAGTAATGACCTGCCAGTCAGAAGGTCAAAGGTTCAATTCCAACCTGGGGAAATTTCACATTTTATTTATTTCATCCCAAAACACTTCAATGCAGGTATTCAACACGACAAATTATTATTACAACCACCTGAAATTATTATTACAAGCACATTCAATCACACACTTGCAGCTTGGTGACTGTTTGCTATGTCTTTCAAATTTTTTAAACGTCAACAACCACTCCTTCTGTCTTCTCACTTTACACGCCCTCATCTGTGGACAGCAGAAAAAACAATAGCCGCTGGCGCTAATTCATTTACGCTCTCCCGGAGAAATAAATACAATTCAAATCAAAGTTGAGCAAAAAGAAAAAGAAAACATTCAACTAAATGCCAAAACTACACACAAACATTTCAGGTACTGGAATTCAACCCATTTCCTTTTGCTTCAAATCAATTCTGTAATCACTAAAGATTTCTTCATCTATGAGTTTTCACAATCTTTAAACAGAATCAAGAGTTTTGAGCACAACAGCATGCTAGTTTGGTATATTGAAGACTACAAAAAGACATTTTTAAATTATCAAATTTAAATGATCATTTAAAATTACTAAGAAAGCGTGTGGCCTGTTTTAATATTTAAAAAGTTTGGAATTTATAAACTGAACTTACATAACGAAATACATAAAAGTGTCAAAGATACACATATAAATAATAAAAGAACAAAAAACAAAAAGAATAAATATCTTAATGTATCATTTGTAAATATTATTGTTAAATTCTGTAAAATGTGTATTTGGCACCACCTTGTGGTGGAACCATGTACCTGCACTGCAATATAAAAACAAAAGATTGTGGGAAATCTTCAGATGAAAGCGGAGATTCCCAGCGAGGTAACGTCAGCATAAATTCTACACTGTAGACTTTACCTATCCACATTACGGTAACAAGCTGGCAACACTATCGCCAGCATCATACCGTGACTCTGGGTCAACAGTGACATACCACTGAGCGTTGTTCGTGGAATGATACTGTAAGATTTTTGGCTGTATAATACTCTCGCACCACATCACGGTAACTCACTGCAGAACCCTCTCAGGTATCTTACTGGCAACGCTGTTGCCAGTAAGATACTGTGATCACTTAAGATGCGCAGTACTGTTTGTTAACGTTACATCACCGCAAGCTCAATTCAATGTACTTGGTTGCAATAAATTTCCTGGTAATTTACCCTTATAGCGCACTTTTGGTACTGCAATTCTCAGCTGTCAAGATGTACCGTATTCCTACGAGCGGTTATTTACCTTTTAACATTAGCTATTACTATGTTCTGGGTGAACAGCAACATACCGTACTAACCAAATATAATATATAGATATTAGAGAAAGCATGCACCCCAATGCACGCATGCATATACATTTGATTGTAAGTAAGATATAAAAAATCAAAATGACAATATTATGCACTGGATATTCATTTTCTTTTATTTGATTTCTCTTCTTACATTGAAATAAAAATCCCACCATAAATCAGGGGGAGCCTCCTCTAGAGTTAGCTCAAAACGTGAAAATTATGTGTTGGTTAGAAATAAACTGGGTACATAGAGGTAAAATACACATAAAACACAGTTGCCAAAAAAGAATTAAACTATACAGCCAGTTATTTACAGGGTGCTGAGGTGGGTGGCTCTTCACGTGTTGCCCAGAACACTGAGGCGATTGGTCATCTGATTGGTCATCTGTGGAGACAGTCCCAAAAATGGACACAACCACACTTTAAGAACACATTCTGCCTTGAAGTATCTGCTGTATTAAACTCAAGTTAGTAAGAATGAAACCAGTCATACCTAATTTTAAGTTTTCCACTCAAATTCCGTCAGCCGTTGGAGGAAGGTTGTAATTTGAACAACCTTTCGCTTGACCACATTCCCCGTCTTTCTGCTCGTGCCAACTTTCAAGGTACATTTTGTCCCTTCTTCAGGGTTGATCCTGACAAAAAATCTAAAATAATAATAAGTTAGTGCATTGCAAGAACAAAAGTTATGTTTGTTATTTCATTTGGAAATAAATGATTCAACATATAACATAATAATGTATATGTTCAAACTTACCTTTGAATCAGCTCCAATGTGGTGCATGCGCCTCTTGGTACTCCAGTTGAGCACATAAAATGATGCAAAGAAGACGACAGTGCATCAGCAAGGTGTTCTCTTTGTCCAGCTCAAAGATAATACGCCCCTCTGCACTGACCATCCAGCTGGTGGCCACACAATTTACAAAAAAACATTTTTTTCTATTAAGTTAATTAAATCAATTCCTGTCTAAGGATAATTCAGTAACACAACTAGCCATATTCGGTACCAACAGATTGTTTTAACTTGACATAAATATTCTCAATGGGCTGAAAAATGTAGGACATAAAATAAGTAGAAAAAAATATTCTCACACATTAACCACAAAACAAACACCTTATATTCAAGTCTAGAGAAGATAATCTTCAACAAGTCATTAGCACACAACAGTATTTAGACAACCAGCAGTTTCAACCAGGAAGCATTTACTTCTTCTTGTGCAGTTTTATAGCAGATGCGCACTGCCTGCAAGTGAATTACTGCCATCTACTGGCATGCAGTCTGGGTGAGATACTCACTGTTTTCTTCTGTTCTTTATGAAGCGTCTGTGTGCCTCATGCTTTTCGTCTGGTGAAAATGATGAACTGCACTTCCAAGTGGACTAAGGATACGTACCAATACTCAACCAATACTCAGTCTTAAGTTTGGTACCAGTCACGAATTAAAATATCTTAGCCACAGTTGCATGTTCTCCTTCACCCTATAAATATTTTGGGGAAAAACTGTGTCTGTCTGACTGACTGATGTGTGGGCACATCACTGTAAATATGAAATATCATTTTACGAAGTTTCATTTTGAAACTGCAACAAAGTTTTATTTTTAAATCTACTCATATTTCCTGTTTTTGTGTTTCTGTTTTGTGATTTATTTTAACAGATGATAAAATTACACTTGTTTGTTAGCTGTATTCAGAAGTCATGAGTGCTTGTAAACTCAAAGTGATTAGTAGCTTCTATTATTTTTGTAAGAACACAATGCAACGGAGACCGTGTAAAATCGCATGGCATCATTCCTATAAAATTATCAGAATAGAATAGAATAGAATAGAATAGAATAGAATAGAATAGAATAGATCGAATAGGATCGAATAGGATTTGAATTGAATTTGATTGATCCCACAAAAAGATTTTAATTTGTCACCAACAGGTCAAGAATGCTGTAGATTGAAGCTAATGATTTTCTTATAAAAAGTAGGAGATGGCGAAATGCATAAATGTAGGTGTTTCAGTGTTCAGTTGCTCAAAGGGACACTTCTAAACAGAGGCAGATCTCTGCACCATTTGTCAATTCTTTTCCTGTCACTAAATGGTGACAGAACACAAATATCAAATGGTGTTTGACATGAATGTCAAGGTATTTCCTGTGTGTGTTGTGTTAAATACCTGTTTTTCTTTAGGACAGTGACAATGCATTGAAAACTATGGTATGTCATAGAATTTAGTTGGCATAGATATGCAAATACTGTAATACACTGCAAGCCATCACGACAGGGATATTTTACTGTACTTTTACAGTAATTCACTATGGCATTACAACAGAATATATCATCATGCTGCATATTGCACTTTTTTCAGCTAAAACAGTAACATACGGGAAAACTATGGGATAATGTTTTTTCAAGTAACATTGACATGCAAATTACAGTACTACTACACCGCAAACTTATTTTAAAATATTTTTACTGTTAATTTTACAGTAATTCCCCATGGGAATTACAGCAAAGGTGAACAGTGTACGTCATGAGCAGAAATTAGCATGATTTATTAAAATATATTACTAATTGTTGTTGGTTTTTGGCTGCTGAGAAACGGGAATTATTTTTAATCTTAAATATTTTGGCCATTTAAATGGCATTTAATCGCTACTTGCTGATCTTTAGATTGGCCGTTGCAGCGGTTTAACCATTAACTTCTTTCTCCAGTAAAAACTACTACGCTTGTGACGGATCAGCTGATGTTCCTTTGTCTTTATTTCTGGCATTGCAGAAAAAAACAAGCACACAACGCAGAGGCTACACAATAGAACATTAAAATAAGTAAATAAAAAGCAAAAAATATATATATAAAAAAAAGCTAAACCAAATATAAACTTTAAAGCAAATAAATAAATAACTTAAAGTAAGTTATAATGAATAAATAAGATGTCTAAAAAAACATAAGCACACAGAATTTTGATCCTGATGTCAGCTGTGACGAGGAAGTGAAGATCTTCATGGAGCCAACTTCCTCAAAATCCTGATTCTTTTTCCTTCCAGTTCACCAAAGACTCTTTAATGTTTCTTGACGTTGCTGTGATCAATCCATTCAATCCATTGGTTTTCTCAGAGCAGAAATAATGAAGCTAACATCCAAATGCTCTTTGATTGATTTACAAGCCTTTCCAAGTGCGGTCAAACGAGCCGCCGTTCACATTTCCGTGGTCACATCAAGAAGCTCCGTGGAGTCTGTTGAGATTTACCAGCGTTCTCAGGACTGCTAGCGTAGTATTGGATGAAAGTCAAAGCAAAATCCAGTGACGGCTGATTGGAGCACAGAAATGTGAACGGCGGCTGATTTGACTGCAGTCATGTGAAGGTAGCATCTTCTCTTCTCCAGAAGCTGAACGAGACACACGCTAGCCGGACCAGATGAGGGTTTAGTGCATGTGCAGCAGAAAAGGAGATGATTGATGAAAATTTTAAAAGGAGAATAAAAAGCAAAGTTGTATTTGTTCTCTTTTAGAAGAAAAATGACACACAGACATGTTAGAAAGTGTAAAAAGATGATTTTCATGAGAGGAGGAGTAAATTTTAGGGGCTTGGGAGGATTTTCCACCCAGTCTCTCAGTATACCCAAACTTGCCCCCCTACTGACACTATGTTTGCACCCCAGACCGAGGCTGGCTAGATCCGACAATGCATCAGCATTAAATAGCACTAATTGTGCTATTGCGCAATCCATCCCTCGGTGGCGCAGTGGCATAAGTAGTGACCTGCCAGTCAGAAGGTCAAAGGTTCAATTCCAACCTGGGGAAATTTCACATTTCATTTATTTCATCCCAAAACACTTCAATGCAGGTATTCAACACGACAAATTATTATTACAACCACCTGAAATTATTATTACAAGCACATTCAATCACACACTTGCAGCTTGGTGACTGTTTTGCTATGTCTTTCAAATTTTTTTAAACGTCAACAACCACTCCTTCTGTCTTCTCACTTTACACGCCCTCATCTGTGGACAGCAGAAAAAACAATAGCCGCTGGCGCTAATTCATTTACGCTCTCCCGGAGAAATAAATACAATTCAAATCAAAGTTGAGCAAAAAGAAAAAGAAAACATTCAACTAAATGCCAAAACTACACACAAACATTTCAGGTACTGGAATTCAACCCATTTCCTTTTGCTTCAAATCAATTCTGTAATCACTAAAGATTTCTTCATCTATGGAGTTTTCACAATCTTTAAACAGGAATCAAGAGTTTGAGCACAACAGCATGCTAGTTTGGTATATTGAAGACTACAAAGACATTTTTTAAATTATCAAATTTAAATGATCATTTAAATTACTAAGAAAGCGTGTTGGCTGTTTTAATATTTTAAAAAGTTTGGAATTTATAAACTGAACTTACATAACGAAATACATAAAAGTGTCAAAAGATACACATAATAAATAATTAAAAGAACAAAAAACACAAAAGAATAAATATCTTAATGTATCATTTGTAAATATTATTGTTAAATTCTGTAAAATGTGTATTTGGCACCACCTTGTGGTGGAACCATGTACCTGCACTGCAATATAAAAACAAAAGATTGTGGGAAATCTTCAGATGAAAGCGGAGATTCCCAGCGAGGTAACGTCAGCATAAATTCTACACTGTCAGACTTTACCTATCCACATTACGGTAACAAGCTGGCAACACTATCGCCAGCATCATACCGTGACTCTGGGTCAACAGTGACATACCACTGAGCGTTGTTCGTGGAATGATACTGTAAGATTTTTGGCTGTATAATACTCTCGCACCACATCACGGTAACTCACTGCAGAACCCTCTCAGGTATCTTACTGGCAACGCTGTTGCCAGTAAGATACTGTGATCACTTAAGATGCGCAGTACTGTTTGTTAACGTTACATCACCGCAAGCTCAATTCAATGTACTTGGTTGCAATAAATTTCCTGGTAATTTACCCTTATAGCGCACTTTTGGTACTGCAATTTCTCAGCTGTCAGATTGTACCGTATTCCTACGAGCGGTTATTTACCTTTTAACATTAGCTATTTACTATGTTCTGGGTGAACAGCAACATACCGTACTAACCAAATATATATATATAGATATTAGAGAAAGCATGCACCCAAATGCACGCATGCATATACATTTGATTGTAAGTAAGATATAAAAATCAAAATGACAATATTATGCACTGGATATTCATTTTCTTTTAATTTGATTTCTCTTCTTACATTGAAATAAAAATCCCATAAATCAGGGGAGCCTCCTCTAGAGTTAGCTCAAAACGTGAAAATTATGTGTTGGTAGAAATAAACTGTGGTACATAGAGGTAAAAATACATAAACACAGTTGCAAAAAAGAATTAAACTATACAGCCAGTTATTTACAGGGTGCTGAGGTGGGGTGCTTCTTCACGTGTTGCCCAGAACACTGAGGCGATTGGTCATCTGATTGGTCATCTGTGGAGACAGTCCCAAAAATGGACACAACTTACTTTAAGAACACATTCTGCCTTGAAGTATCTGCTGTATTAAACTCAAGTTAGTAAGAATGAAACCAGTCATACCTAATTTTAAGTTTTCCACTCAAATTCCGTCAGCCGTTGGAGGAAGGTTGTAATTTGAACAACCTTTCGCTTGACCACATTCCCCGTCTTTCTGCTCGTGCCAACTTTCAAGGTACATTTTGTCCCTTCTTCAGGGTTGATCCTGACAAAAAATCTAAAATAATATAATAAGTTAGTGCATTGCAAGAACAAGAAGTTATGTTTGTTATTTCATTTGGAAATAAATGATTCAACATATAACAAAATAATGTATATGTTCAAACTTACCTTTGAATCAGCTCCAATGTGGTGCATGCGGCCTCTTGGTACTCCAGGTTGAGCACATAAAATGATGCAAAGAAGACCGACAGTGCATCAGCAAAGGTGTTCTCTTTGTCCAGCTCAAAGATAATACGCCCCTCTGCACTGACCATCCAGCTGGTGGCCACACAATTTACAAAAAAACCATTTTTTTCTATTAAGTTAATTAAATCAATTCCTGTCTAAGGATAATTTCAGTAACACAACTAAGCCATATTCGGTACCAACAGATTGTTTTAACTTGACATAAATATTCTCAATGGGCCTGAAAAATGTAGGACATAAAATAAGTAGAAAAAAATATTCTCACACATTAACCACAAAACAACAAACCTTTTATATCAAAGTCTAGAGAAGATAATCTTCAACAAGTCATTTAGCACACAACAGTATTTAGACAACCAGCAGTTTTCAACCAGGAAGCATTTACTTCTTCTTGTGCAGTTTTATAGCAGATGCGCACTGCCTGCAAGTGAATTACTGCCATCTACTGGCATGCAGTCTGGGTGAGATACTCACTGTTTTCTTCTGTTCTTTATGAAGCGTCTGTGTGCCTCATGCTTTTCGTCTGGTGAAAATGATGAACTGCACTTCCAAGTGGACTAGGATACGTACCAATACTCAACCAATACTCAGTCTTAAGTGGTACCAGTCACGAATTAAAATATCTTAGCCACAGTTGCATGTTCTCCTTCACCCTATAAAATATTTTGGGGAAAAACTGTGTCTGTCTGACTGACTGATGTGTGGGCACATCACTGTAAATATGAAATATCATTTTACGAAGTTTCATTTTGAAACTGCAACAGAAGTTTTATTTTTAAATCTACTCATATTTCCTGTTTTTGTGACTTTTTTCGTACTGATAATGAAACTCCTCAAGCTTGTGTTGCGTAGCAGAGGGTGTTATTCAGAGGGAGTCATTACTGAGGCATTGTAAACACTCAAAGTGATTAGTAGCTCTTCTATTTTTTTGTAACAACACAATGCAACGGAGACCGTGTAAATCCATGGGCATCATTCTAGAAAATTATCAGAATAGAATAGAATAGAATAGAATAGAATAGGAATAGAATAGGATCGAATAGGATCGAATAGGATTGAATTGAATTTGATTGATCCCACAACAAGATTTTAATTTGTCACCACAGGTCCAAGAATGCTGTAGATTGAAGCTAATGATTCTTATAAAAAGTAGGAGATGCGAAATGCATAAATGTAGGTGTTCAGTGTTCAGGCTCAAAAGGGACCACTCTAAACAGAGGCAGATCTCTGCACCAATTTGTCAAATTCTTTTCCTGTCACTAACTGGTGACAGAACACAAATATCCAAATGGTGTTGACATGATGTCCAAGGTATTTCCTGTGTGTGTTGTGTTAAATACCTGTTTTCTTTAGGACAGTGACATGCATTGAAAACTATGGTATGTCATAGAATTTAGTTGCATAGATATGCAAATTACTGTAATACACTGCAAGCATACGACAGGGATATTTTACTGTACTTTTACAGTAATTCACTATGGCATTACAACAGAATATATCATCATGCTGCATATTGCACCTTTTTCAGCTAAAACAGTAACATACCGTGAAAACTATGGGATAATGTTTTTTCAAGTTACATTGACATGCAAATTACAGTACTACACCGCAAACATTATTTTAAAAATATTTTACTGTTAATTTTACAGTAATTCCCCATGGGAATTACAGCAAAGGTGAACAGTGTACGTCATGAGCAGAAATTAGCATGATTTATTAAAATATTATTACTAATTGTAATGTTGGTTTGGCTGCTGGAGAAACGGGAATTATTTTTTAATCTTAAATATTTTGGCCATTTAATGAACATTTAATCGCTAACTTTTGCTGAATCTCTTAGATTGGCCGTTGCAGGTTTAACCATTAACTTCCTTTCTCCAGTAAAAACTACTACGCTCGTGACGGATCAGCTGATGTTCCTTTGTCTTTATTTCTGGCATTGCAGAAAAAAACAAGCAACACAACGCAGAGGCTACACAAATAGAACATTAAAATAAGTAAATAAAAGCAAAAAATATATATATAAAAAAAAGCTAAACCAATATAAACTTTAAGCAAATTAATAAATAACTCAAAGTAAGTTATAATGAATAAAATAAGATGTCTAAAAAAACATAAGCACACAGAATTTTGATCCTGATGTCAGCTGTGACGAGGAAGTGAAGATCTTCATGGAGCCAACTTCCTCCAAAATCCTGATTCTTTTTCCTTCCAGTTCACCAAAGACTCTTTAATGTTTCTTGACGTTGCTGTGATCAATCCATTCAATCCATTGGTTTCTCAGAGCAGAAAATAATGAAAGCTAACATCCAAATGCTCTTTGATTGATTTACAAGCCTTTCCAAGTGCGGTCAAACGAGCCGCCGTTCACATTTCCGTGGTCACATTTCCGTGGTCACATCAAGAAGCTCCGTGGAGTGTGTTGGAGATTTACCAGCGTTCTCAGGACTGCTAGCGTAAGTATTGGATGAAAGTCAAAGCAAAAATCCAGTGACGGCTGATTGGAGCACAGAAATGTGAACGGCGGCTGATTTGACTGCAGTCAATGTGAAGGTAGCATCTTCTCTTCTCCAGAAGCTGAACGAGACACGCTAGCCGGACCAGATGAGGGTTTAGTGCATGTGCAGCAGAAAGGAGATGATTGATGAAAAATTTAAAGGAGAAATAAAGCAAAGTTGTATTTGTTCTCTTTAGAAGAAAGAACACACAGACATGTTACAAAGTGTAAAAGATGATTTTCATGAGAGGAGGAGTAAATTTTAGGGGCTTGGGAGGATTTTCCACCCCAGTCTCTCAGTATACCCAAACTTGCCCCCCTACTGACACTATGTTTGCACCCCAGACCGAGGCTGGCTAGATCCGACAATGCATCAGCATTAAATAGCACTAATTGTGCTATTGCGCAATCCATCCCTCGGTGGCGCAGTGGCATAAGTAGTGACCTGCCAGTCAGAAGGTCAAAGGTTCAATTCCAACCTGGGGAAATTTCACATTTCATTTATTTCATCCCAAAACACTTCAATGCAGGTATTCAACACGACAAATTATTATTACAACCACCTGAAATTATTATTACAAGCACATTCAATCACACACTTGCAGCTTGGTGACTGTTTGCTATGTCTTTCAAATTTTTTTAAACGTCAACAACCACTCCTTCTGTCTTCTCACTTTACACGCCCTCATCTGTGGACAGCAGAAAAAACAATAGCCGCTGGCGCTAATTCATTTACGCTCTCCCGGAGAAATAAATACAATTCAAATCAAAGTTGAGCAAAAAGAAAAAGAAAACATTCAACTAAATGCCAAAACTACACACAAACATTTCAGGTACTGGAATTCAACCCATTTCCTTTTGCTTCAAATCAATTCTGTAATCACTAAAGATTTCTTCATCTATGGAGTTTTCACAATCTTTAAACAGGAATCAAGAGTTTGAGCACAACAGCATGCTAGTTTGGTATATTGAAGACTACAAAAAGACATTTTTTAAATGATCAAATTTAAATGATCATTTAAATTACTAAGAAAGCGTGTTGGCTGTTTTATTTTTAAAAAGTTTGGAAATTTATAAACTGAACTTACATAACGAAATACATAAAAGTGTCAAAAGATACACATAATAAATAATTAAAAGAACAAAAAACACAAAAGAATAAATATCTTAATGTATCATTTGTAAATATTATTGTTAAATTCTGTAAAATGTGTATTTGGCACCACCTTGTGGTGGAACCATGTACCTGCACTGCAAATATAAAAACAAAAGATTGTGGGAAATCTTCAGATGAAAGCGGAGATTCCCAGCGAGGTAACGTCAGCATAAATTCTACGTCATGAGCAAAAATTAGCATGATTTATTAAATATTATTACTAATTGTAATGTGGTTTGGCTGCTGGAGAAACGGGAATTATTTTTTAATCTTAAATATTTTGGCCATTTAAATGGCATTTAATCGCTACTTGCTGATCTTTAGATTGGCCGTTGCAGCGGTTACCATTAACTTCTTTCTCCAGTAAAAACTACTACGCTCGTGACGGATCAGCTGATGTTCCTTTGTCTTTATTTCTGGCATTGCAGAAAAAACAAGCACACAACGCAGAGGCTACACAAATAGAACATTAAAATAAGTAAATAAAAAGCAAAAATATATATATAAAAAAAAGCTAAACCAATATAAACTTTAAAAAATAAATAAATAACTCAAAGTAAGTTATAATGAATAAATAAGATGTCTAAAAAAAACATAAGCACACACAGTGGTGGGCCGTCAGGGCCTGCAAGGCCTTCTCTGCTGGCCTAAAAATATCTGAATCACAGACTGATATTAATGATATTTGTCCATGAATAAGTAATTCAATAATTCCAAATTGTCTGTCCGCTTCCTTTTATTGCTAACCCCCTGGTTGCGCTGCTTCCAGACGTGTATTTTCATATGTAAGCATTTAGCAATCACATTTCAGCACTATTTGTTGCTAGGGTCAAAGAAATCTGCCTGGAGGCCTTCACAATCAATTCTGCGGGCCCTGTAGCATAAAATAAATGTTGAGCAAACAGTTGCTTCAACCAATCAGATTTGGAGTGGCGACACAAGGCCCTCTAGCAGCGTACGGAAACGTCAGCATTTTTACACGCGTTGATTGGATAGTCAGAGAGCGTACCAGCCAGAGCTAGCAAACTGAATCTGTAGCGAGCTGTACGAGCAAATAGAGGATTTAATAGCTTTTTGTCAACCCACAATGGATGAAGGAGGAGAAGAAATTGATTTGGGGCAGACTTACTATCAAAACCATTTTCAAGACGGACTTTTCAGAAAAGCTGGAAATTGTTAAACAAGGTCGGGCAACTCCGAAGCTAGCAAGCCTGTCACAACCGGGGAAAGGATTTGTCCGCCACTTTCAGTCCACTAACTACGAGCGGTACTCCTGGCTCACAGGCTCCCAGGAACGCTGTAAATTGTATTTCTGGGAGTGCTTGTTATTTGCCACTGATCGACATGGTGTTTGGAGCCATACTGGATTTGTAAATTTGTCTTGCCTTACCAAGGCAGCAACGAGTCATCAGCGCACCACCGGACAAGCAACGGTGCTCTCCAAAACTTTTGGGGAAACCAGAGTGGATCTACAGCTGAGCGAGCACGCGCGCAGGGAAACGGAGCTGCACAACGAAAAGGTGAAGAAAAATATGGAAATCTTGAAAAAATGATAACTCTCGTTTTTATTGGGCAAGCAGGAACTTTCATTTCGGGGACATGATGAGAGCGCTGGATCCACAAACAGAGGAAACTATTGCCTTATTTCTACCGAGCGGTCCATAGCGGACTGGATCGGACTCGAACATTCCTGGCATTTTGAGTGAGCATTTCTGAGGATTGGACCATGAAAGCCCATACGGGTGTAGACTGATGACGTAGCTGCGTGTCAAAACAGTGAACGAGAAGCTGTAACAGCTGACTCAGATTGCCTTATTGCGCAGCGACGGACGATCGTCGAACGGTTATGAATCTGTGCCATGCTCCAGAAGCAGTCTATTGTTCTGATTAAAAAGTGAAAAAAAATCTCTTCATGTTGTTAATCGACCTCCAATGTTCTTCAATAATGTTTTTTAAGCAGATCAGGAAGTGTTTTTTGATGAGTTTTGGATCGTACGGGACATTTCTTCAGCCGCGGGGGTCGAGAAAACACAGAGACGGGAACTGGTTGTGTGTGTGTGTGTGTGTGTCTTTGCGCGCGCGCACGTTTCTCCGGTCCTCAACCCCCGCGAATAAAGGAAAATATTGTATGAAAAGAATTTATTATTCTCTGCAAGAAGAGCGCAGGTGTTGTGAAATGAGTGTGCGTGCTTCAACCTGTACGTTTAGCTCCTCAGTGAAGGAGAGGGCGGGGAAAGAGTGCATGCGCGCATGCATGAGGGACGCAGCGTGCGCTGCGAGAAGAGAAAGAAAATAAGGCAGAGAGAGCGTGCCGACTGTTGTTGTCAATTTGGCAGTGCAAGGAAAAGTAACAATAAAAAGTTCTTCTAAGATCTGAGACTGATTCTTTGGCTTCAAACGCTCCACATGTTCTGAAGCTCAGAATATGGAGGAGAATCCCGGAGAAGAGCAGTTCTTCGGACGGAGAAATCTCCCCTGCGTCCCCGAACACGGTCGGGAATCAAAGCAGAAAGTAACACCGCGGCAAAGAAAAATCCAGCCGAAAAGAGGACAGAGCTTTGATCTTGAGTTGGGAAAAGCTCTGGTCGGACGCCTCCTGTTGTCGTAAAATCAATGGGTTACATCGTGTGACGACAGAGGCTCCGCCCTCTCGGGTCCATTCCGTTTTCCAATGAGACCGGGTTGAAAATTTGCCTTTGTTGGACTGCTTGCCGGGTCCATTTTGTAGCATAAAGGCTATAAGTCCGGTCCGCCCGATCAGTCCGCTCTGGACCACTCGGTAGAAATAAGGCAGAAGTGTGTCGCAGCTGCACTGCAGTAGAAGTGTTCTAGCCATAAAATAGTTATTGAGGGTTGGATTGATTCAGACGGAGCACTGCTGAAGGCCTAGGTGTGAAATGCACGGCCGCGCCATGAGCACACAGAATTTTGATCCTGATGTCAGCTGTGACGAGGAAGTAAAGATCTTCATGGAGCCAACTTCGTCCAAAATCCTGATTCTTTTTCCTTCCAGTTCACCAAAGACTCTTTAATGTTTCTTGACGTTGCTGTGATCAATCCATTCAATCCATTGGTTTCTCAGAGCAGAAAATAATGAAAGCTAACATCCAAATGCTCTTTGATTGATTTACAAGCCTTTCCAAGTGCGGTCAAACGAGCCGCCGTTCACATTTCCGTGGTCACATCAAGAAGCTCCGTGGAGTCTGTTGGAGATTTACCAGCGTTCTCAGGACTGCTAGCGTAAGTATTGGATGAAAGTCAAAGCAAAAAATCCAGTGACGGCTGATTGGAGCACAGAAATGTGAACGGCGGCTGATTTGACTGCAGTCAATGTGAAGGTAGCATCTTCTCTTCTCCAGAAGCTGAACGAGACACGCTAGCCGGACCAGATGAGGGTTTAGTGCATGTGCAGCAGAAAGGAGATGATTGATGAAAAATTTAAAAGGAGAAATAAAAAGCAAAGTTGTATTTGTTCTCTTTTAGAAGAAAAATGACACACAGACATGTTAGAAAGTGTAAAAAGATGATTTTCATGAGAGGAGGAGTAAATTTTAGGGGCTTGGGAGGATTTTCCACCCCAGTCTCTCAGTATACCCAAACTTGCCCCCCTACTGACACTATGTTTGCACCCCAGACCGAGGCTGGCTAGATCCGACAATGCATCAGCATTAAATAGCACTAATTGTGCTATTGCGCAATCCATCCTCGGTGGCGCAGTGGCATAAGTAGTGACCTGCCAGTCAGAAGGTCAAAGGTTCAATTCCAACCTGGGGAAATTTCACTTTCATTTGATTTCATCCCAAAACACTTCAATATGCAGGTACAACACGACAAGATTATTATTTACAACCACCTATAAATTATTTTACAAAGCACGATTCAACACACACTTGCAGCTTGCGTGACTGTTTGCTATGATCTTTCAAATTTTTTTAAAACGTCAACCAACCACTCCTGTACTGTCTTCTCACTTTACACGCCCCATCTGTGACAGCAGAAAAAACAATAGCCGCTTTTGTCGCTAATCACTTACGCTCTTCCCGGAGAAAAAATACAATTTCAAATCAAAGTTGAGCAAAAAAAAAAGAAAACATCAACTAAATGCCAAAACTACACACAAACATTTCATTACTGGAATTCAACCATTTCCTTTTGCTTCAAATCAATTCTGTAAATCACTAAAGATTTCTTCATCTATGGATTCACAATCTTTAAACAGGAATCAAGAGTTTGAGCACAACAGCATGCTAGTTTGGTATATTGAAGACTACAAAAAGACATTTTTTAAATTATCAAATTTAAATGATCATTTAAATTACTAAGAAAGCGTGTTGGCTGTTTTAATATTTTAAAAAGTTTGGAATTTATAAACTGAACTTACATAACGAAATACATAAAAGTGTCAAAAGATACACATAATAAATAATTAAAAGAACAAAAAACACAAAAGAATAAATATCTTAATGTATCATTTGTAAATATTATTGTTAAATTCTGTAAAATGTGTATTTGGCACCACCTTGTGGTGGAACCATGTACCTGCACTGCAATATAAAAACAAAAGATTGTGGGAAATCTTCAGATGAAAGCGGAGATTCCCAGCGAGGTAACGTCAGCATAAATTCTACGTCATGAGCAGAAATTAGCATGATTTATTAAAATATTATTACTAATTTAATGTTGTTTGGCTGCTGGAGAAACGGGAATTATTTTTAATCTTAAATATTTTGGCCATTTAAATGGCATTTAATCGCTACTTGCTGATCTTTAGATTGGCCGTTGCAGCGGTTTAACCATTAACTTCTTTCTCCAGTAAAAACTACTACGCTCGTGACGGATCAGCTGATGTTCCTTTGTCTTTATTTCTGGCATTGCAGAAAAAAACAAGCACACAACGCAGAGGCTACACAAATAGAACATTAAAATAAGTAAATAAAAAGCAAAATATATATATATAAAAAAAAAGCTAAACCAAATATAAACTTTAAAGCAAATAAATAAATAACTCAAAGTAAGTTATAATGAATAAATTAAAGCCGCAAGCGGCGTTGGATGGCCCGCAGTCGCCACCCAGCCTCTCCCTCGCCGCCCTCTCCCTCGTTACCCGCCCTCCCCCTCGCCGCTCTCTCCCTCGTTATCCGCCCTCCCTCCCGCTACCCGCCCTCTCCCTCGCCGCCCTCTCCCTCGTTACCCGCCCTTCCCCTCGCCGCCCTCTCCCTCGCTATCCGCCCTCCCTCCAGCTACCCGCCCTCTCCCTCGCCCCCCACCCATACGGACCCTCGCCGCCCTCTCTCTCCCTCGCCGCTCGCCCTCTCCCTCGCCGCCCACACTCTCCCTTGCTGCCCGCCCATACACACCATCGCTGCCCCTGATCCCCACTTTTGACCCAAGCTTTCTTGCTAAGCAGCCACTATGTACCCCTAACCCCCCCCCCCCCCCCCTTCTCTTTCTTTACAGCTGGTCTGAGATGTATGTGAGAAATTGACTGAAAAGTCATTTTATAAAAATGCTTTCTGTTGTTTTATCTCCATAGCAAACATTTTATGTATTGTTTGCCTGAGGTTATTGAACAGATTGATGTCAGTTTCATAAGGATCTTCAAAAGTACAGTTTTGGATTTCCTTAGCAACACAGGTTAATGTTTGGATTCTCTCATTTTTATGCAAGCATGAACGTTTTTGTTGTCAAGCTGTTTTGTCTCTGCTTGAAGGAGTCAACTGGAGGACCTATAGCTGTATTTCAAATGGCTCATGCTCCATGACATGCCCCTGTTTTAGCAGTGTTAACTCTGCAGGCCTCTATTTTTTATAATGACTTACTTAAACACTTGATAATGAAAGGAAGAGGAGAGTTGTGTCTGGAGTTGGTGAGTGAAATCCTTTTTCCAGTTTCACCGTGGGTGAATTCCCTTTTAAGTAGGAAAAAAATAATTTGACAATGGTATTAATTGTCAGAACTACTATAAACTACTATATAAGATTATGCACCAAGTCCACAATGTAAACATGTTTTCATTCATTTAAAGTGTATATTATGTTTATGTTGTTATCTATCCCTTCCAGATAGAATATACAAAATCAATGAAAAAAAGAACCATTAACTATTCAGTTTTTAACTCTATACTTTAAGTTTTTTTCCTTTTAAACACGTTAAATATGTTTTTATATGCTGTCGTTGGATGTTGTATTTTTATATTTAAATATTTTTTATGCTTTAAATAGATAAGAAAATAAATAAATTATAATTAAGTCAGGTCATATTCAGAGGTTTCCAGCTAAAAAAAACAATATTTCTTTCTGAAAAAGTAGGCTTAAAACTGATTGTCCATTCAACTAGTTGTATTTTTATAATAAAATATTTTTAATGCTTTAAAATTTCACAAAATTCTATTTTAAAATATGTAACTACCATGTAAACTTTAAATTCTGTCTGTATCACATGATAGAGCATTCATTTTGTGAAGCTTACATGGTAGAGGATTATTAAAGGGATTTGTGGCACTAATTGATTCACATTAGATCATTCAAATTTTCCAAATAAAGCTCACAGATGCCCCTCTTCTCTCTCTACTCTTTGTGCTGCTGTACCCCCCTCCCACCCCACCCCACCACATCCAGCGCGCGCACTTTCTCTCCGTTTTTCTTTTCATATTTGTTAAATATTTTTCCATCATAATTATTGAAGTTTAATTCAATCTTCCTCTCTCTGTGTGGATATCTCGGTCACTGACTGTCCTCCGATCACCTGTTTAGTAACAAACATAAATGGTATGATCCCCGGGTCCCACGGCACCCCCCGCGATTCGAGAAAGGTTAGTCTAATGCCCAATGCATCATGGGGGATGTAGTGCCTACACTCCCGCGGATTCCAGATAAACTCAAGTTTCGGAGCTTCATGCTTTTGTTCACTTTTGAAACTGTCTGAAACAGAACCTGCAGGAAGCTACACCGCTATACACGAGCTTTAGCTGCTTTTTCTGTTGGAACCGACAGACTTTTATTATCCGAATAGGAACAAGGAAGTGAGGACGTTAACCACGTCTGATTGGTCAGATTGATGACACATGATCAAGTCTCAAGCAATTGATTGGCGGAGACAGTTGAAGGAGGCGGGACTTTTCTGAAAGCCGATCTTGCGGCTGGTTTAGCGGTCAGATTGCAGTAACACTATTCTGATTAAAGAGTCATTTATAGAAGGCAAAGAATAAAAAAATATAATATTTATATTATTTATAATATTACTTTTTTTGCCTACGTGCATGATAGAACTTCCGGTTAACTTCCGGGTTTTGAGTGTGAGGCCGACAACTTCCTGTTGGTCGTGTTATTTTTTTATTATTTTTTTTTTTATTGAACACTTAACAACTTACAAATTATACAGATACAAGTAGAGGATACAGTTAACATAATATTTTCCTTTTCTTTTTTTGCAAGGGGGCAATTAAAAAAAATCACATGTTCCGGCATGTACTAAGAATAACTGAGAATAAATAAATGGGAGCTAAAAAAAAAAAAAAAAAAAAACAAAGAAATTACAATAGTAAAGATGGTGAGATTTGTTTGGAGATCACGTTTGCAATTTTACATTTTTTACATTTTAGACTTGAAATACAATTTAAATTCGTTAAGAAAACAAGAAAATGAGGGTTTGTTACCTCTCCATTTACAACAGTGTATGTGATATTTCCCTGTTGGTCGTGTTATTGTGGTGGGGAGTTTTGTTGAGTTGCTAGTTTTGAGTAAACATGAGCGTACTTCGGGTAAAAGAGAGGCGTTTGGTGTTTCAACGCGTGACAAAGACATCACAACATTGTTGTGTACCCCTGTGTGCGAATTTGTCAAAGTACAACAGTACTATCATAGCTTTCACATCTACTTTCATAGCTTTCCAGTAGATGTGTCGGTGAGAGCCGAATGGATGGTAAGAGTACGGCGGGAGGACTTCACCCCAAGCAAGACGAGTCGTGTTTGCAGCAGGCATTTCCAAAAGGGCGATTTTGAGAAAGTTGAAGAAAGGGGCCATTCCTACTCTTTTTTCCTGGAATGATTTTCAAATACCGCCACAGAGGGCGAGCGTGTGGGAGCGGAGACCCAGACCAGATAGCCCCCCTCCTCCTGTCCATGACATCGACTCAGAAGAAGAGATGGAACTGGATACCCTGGCACCAGATCATGATTATTGTATTACTCCTACAACAGCAATGGTCGCAGATCAGTTAGCTGAGGAAAACGATACACTTCGCCAGAAAGTAAAGGAGCTCGAACTACACATTGAAGCTCTCCGGCTGCGGAGTTGTTTTGGACTGAAGCAGTTTGAAGGATCGGACGAGGACATCCGATTTTATACCAGGTATGTCATAATTAAGGCTTTTTTGAATTGCAGGAAGCTGATGTCTTGTACCATATTAACAGTGATGGACAGAAAATCATGTACAAAGACATGCACTTAAGTGAAAGTAAAGACAGGCTACCGCACATGTAAAATGTTGCTCCACTAAAAGTCCACCTTACAAGAGGAAGAGTATTTTCCTTCAAGTGTACATCACATATCAAAAGTAAAGTAATTAATGATTGACATAGTCAGATGCATAGACACAACCTTTTATTGTCTTCATGTTAAGTAAATGTAGTAAGTAGAGGAAAAATTAAAGTAATTTATTATTTGTAACTAAATTAGCCTAGCATGACTAACAACAATGTTATTTTTGTGTATTTTGTTTTAAAGATTCCATTCTTATGACCAACCTGATGGCATTCTGGAGGCTCATCGAACCAGCAACATCAAGGATGATCCGTGTGACAAGTGTGGCTAGAGAAGCATCGGCCTCTGTGGCAGAGAAGACAACAGCAAACAGATCAACTAAGTTGCTGCCCATAGATGAGTTATTTCTTTTCCTAAATTATCTATCAACTGGATGCACACAGAGAGAGCTTGGCACCGATTTAATATCCATGGACAACAGCCAGCAGGATCATCACAACCTGGCCAACTTTCTTTACTGTGTACTGGGAGCTATTTGCATCTGGATGACACCTGAAGCAATCACAGCTAACCTACCTCCTGAGTTCAAGGACTATGCAGACACTCAGGTCATTGTTGACTGCACGAAACTGCGGTGCCAAACTCCATCCTCACTTGTGTTACAGAGTGAGGTGTACTCGCACTACAAATCACACTGTACCTTCAAGGCCATGATTGGCATGGCACCCAATGGTCCTCTGACATTTGTTTCTGCACTCTACGGGGGCTCTATTAGTGACCGTGAGCTCTTCAGATTGTCGGGCATTATACCTCTCCTGTCCCCTGACATGGCTGTGATGGTGGACAAGGGCTTTAGGGTGGAAAAACCTTGTGCCAGGAAAACTGCACAGGCCTGCCTTCCGCTCCAACAACAATCAAATGGCAGCACAGGACGTCCTGGAGACCCAATCATTGCGCGGCTGCGAGTTCATGTTAAAGGTTAATCAGGCGGGTTAAGGAGAACAAACTTTTGACTCTGTAAATCCCTTTGTCTATTTCAGGGAGCATTAGCCAGCTTTTCACTGTAGCTTGCATCTTGGTCCAACTACCAAAATGGACCTCTGGTCAAAGACTGGAGAGAACATCAGAGCCAGGTAGAAATCTGACTGTTTGCCTTCATGGCTGGCTGCTCCTCTTCCTCATTTACCTTTTTTTTTTTTGTTTACTGATTCACAACCAATTTCAGTTTTGCCTTACATTTACTGACATTTTAAATTAATAAATGATTTATTTAAAATCTATATTACCTTGGTCTCCTTTTGTGTTATTTTAATTTTCCCCTCAAGTCAGCCTGACTTAGTGAATATTAGTTTGAAGGGACACTTCACCCAAAAATGAAAATGAGTTCATAATTTCACACTCATGTAGTTACAAATCTGTAAAAAATTTCTTTGTTCAGATAAACACAAAGGTAGATATTTTTAAAATTGTTTGTAACCAAACCGTTTGTGGACCCCATTCACTTCCATGGTATGAATAAAATGAAACTATGGAAGAGATTGCAGTCCACAAATGTTTTGGTTACAAAGATTTCTCAAAATATCTTCCTTCATGTGTGTTTCATCAGAACAAAGATATTTAAGTGGTAAATTCTTAAAGTATTACAACTCTGTTTAGCACATATTTTCTAATCATTTACGTGACAAATTTAAATAATTTGAAACGGCTCATATTATAATGAGATATCAACAAGAACAAGACAGTTCTACTGAGAATTCATTTTATTACAGCAAATATTTACAGAGGTATGTGTAGAAAAAGAAGAAGTCTGCTCTCTCTCTTATTTTTGCATCACATCACTGTCCCGTATATTCTTTGAATCAGGGTGTCTTCCTCCGCAAACACCACAAAATCGCACCACTCCACCCCTGTTAGGAGCAGCTGACCCTGCACCTGTGCCAGTAGTAGCATGACCCTGTACAGATGGTTGGTGCAGAACAGGGGTGAACTCTTTGTAGTCTCTGACACACTGAGAGTAGACAGGTCCAGCAACTCTCCACTGATGGCTTTGTACAATGTGGACCTATTTGAAAAAAAATGAGAAAACACAAATGAATATTAGATATTTAAAGAATGTCGGTAACTAGACAGTTCAAAGTCGCCATTAACTTCCGTAGTATTTTTTCTAACTATAGACTATAAAATTCCCACAAAACCTCAAACCAACAAAATGTTTATTATTTAATTATATGTTGGTATATTTTTGTACAACTACAAAAAGTACACCTGTTTTGAGCTGACGTTTATTGAAATGGACTAAAAAATTACAATTAAAGCCAAACATTTATTTTTTTTGGTCTCAATTATAGAAGCCTCGTGAGCTGGAAAATTTACAATTTGTAACAATTTAGGTCTGAAGGGGTTAATTAGGGCTGTCAAAAGATTAATCAGATCCAAAAATAAAGTTTGTGTTTACATAACATAGGTGTGTACGGTGTGTAACTTATGTATATATAAACAAACAGAATCATGTATATATTTAAAAAAGGTTATATTTATATATAAAATATTTATATTTATAATAATATAAATTATGTAAATGTATATACAGCATATAAATGCAAATATTTCTTAAATGTCTACATGAATGTATGAGTATTATATATACATAATATTTACACACCATACACACACATATGTTATAGTGATAGTTCACCCATGTTGTCATGTTGTTACGAACCTATATAAATCTCTTTGTTCTGGTAAACATGAAGGAAGACATTTGAAAAATATTTATAACCAAACCGTTTGTGGACCCCATTTACTTCCATACTATTCTTTTTTCTACTATGGAAGTGAATGGGGTCCACAAACGTTTGGTTACAAACATTTCTCAAAATATTTTCCTTCGTGTGTGTTTCATCATAACAAAGAGATTTATACAGGTTTGTAATAACATGAGAGTAAGTAAATGATGACAGAATTTTCCTTTTGGTGAACTATCCCTTAATGTAAGCACAAACGTTTGGATGCGATTAACCTTGGGCTGTCAAAAGATTAATCAAGATTAATTAATAGATTACTAACTACTAGCCAAATTCTCACTTTACCCTCGAGCATGGTCCTCTGCTTTGGTTTGCAGACATCACAGCCATCTTCTCGACGGGACCTGGTTTAACACCCTGTGAATATAGACAACAAGCAGTGATGAGCGTATGTGATGTGTGTGTAGATGTAGTATTGAAATTATTGTTACAAGTCTTACCAAGGTTCTTGGCTTGTGCCACTGTTGTTCACTCTCCATACAGCTCAGCACTGGTGAACAACTGGAATGTCAAGCTGAGAATAATGTGCAGACTGGAAAAGTAGAGCCACACAGTGTTTACAGAGCACTGATCCAGCTACACATGTACAGCTGTGATGGCCAGCTCAACAGGGATGGAGTCCTTCAGACCCACCTGTAACAAGATGTTAAAAAAATATTTAAAAAAAAGTGGCATAACTAATTTGTCATATATTAATATGGCTACTCAAGTAAGCTCCTATTTATTTTTGTACACTGTTAAAAAAGCTAGTAACATTTTAACTTTTTTCTTGTAAACATTGTTAGTAAATAGATTAATAATCTTTTTATTTTAATGTAGTCAGTGGAGCAGTCTATTTGATTTGCAGGTACACTCAGAATCCCCACTTAAAAAGTACCAAGATTGCAGTATACCTACTTAAACTTAGCAGGTTTATATTACTATACACATCTTATGTGTTTCACATTTACCCTGGGATGTTCAGTATACCTGTAAAAACAAACTATACTACATCACTGATTGCTGTTAGTAAAAACATAACATAGTAACGTAGGACTAAGCGTACACTGTCCGTTTTTAACGTGAATAGGGAACATGGTCAACCAAATGAACGTGGTTAACCTAGAGCAAAAAACAATAGAACATGATTAGCCCAGGAACACGGGTAACACAATGAACCAAAAGAACACGATTAGCCCAGGAACATGGGTAACCATCTTAACGCTACACTCATCCCACTCTTAAAATGTGAGGTGGTCTAGATCTGTCCATTGACGGATGACATAACGCCCTCACACACTGCGGTGAAGTTAGTTTTACGTTGGATATTCGACAGACATTCGGTCAGGGTAAACCTCGCACGCTCACGGGGTCCGGGTCCAGTGCAACTCTGAGAGCAGTGGTCTAACATTTTGAGAGCACCAGCATTGGGTCTACGGTGAACACGGTAACAGAAAACGGATGAAGCTTTTACTGACTTGCTATTTTCAAAATAAAAGGTGATATAGTTAAAACACGGAGTGTTTTGAAGGTGAAAGTGGCAGTAAGCTAATACTTATTAAAATTCCTAAAAAATTATAAATCAAAAATTAAATTTGAAATCAAGGGGCGTATCTCACATAGCTATTGTGGTACTATGATCCAACACTGATTTTGAGTCAATGGATCACATGACCTAGAAGCTATTGAACTAAAATGCTCATTTTTATACAAAAAAATTCATAAAAATTTTTTAATTTTAAAATTCAAAATCAAAAGGTGTATCTTGGCTGAGGGGAGTACTATGATCCAACACTGATTTTGAGTCAATGGATCACATGACCTAGAAGCTATTGAACTAAAATGCTCATTTTTATACAAAAAATTCATAAAAATTTTTTAATTTTAAAATTCAAAATCAAAAGGTGTATCTTGGCTAGTGAGGGGAGTACTATGATCCAACACTGATTTTGAGTCAATGGATCACATGACCTAGAAGCTATTGAACTAAAATGCTCATTTTTATACAAAAAAATTCATAAATTTTTAATTTTTAAAATTCAAAATCAAAAGGTGTATCTTGGCTAGTGAGGGGAGTACTATGATCCAACACTGATTTTGAGTCAATGGATCACATGACCTAGAAGCTATTGAGCTAAAATGCTAATTTGTACACAAAAAAATTCATAGAAAATTTTGAAATTTTTAAAATTCAAAATCAAAAGGTGTATCTCGACTAGGGAGGGAAGTACTATGATTCAACACTGATTTTGAGTCAATGGATCACATGACCTAGAAGCTATGGAGCTAAAATGCTAATTTTTACACATAAAAATTTTGGAAATTTTTAAAATTCAAAATCAAAAGGTGTATCTTGGCTAGTGAGGGGAGTACTATGATCCAACACTGATTTTGAGTCAATCGATCACATGACCTAGAAGCTATTGAGCCTAAAATGCTAATTTTTATACAAAGAAGTTCATAAAAAATTTGGAAATTTTTAAATTCAAAAATCAAAAGGTGTATCTCGGCTAGTGAGGGAGTACTATGATCCAACACTGATTTTGAGTCAATGGATCACATGACCTAGAAGCTATTGAGCTAAAATGCTAATATTTACGCATAAAAATTATTTAAAAAATTTGAATATTTTTAAAATTTAAAATCAAGAGGCGTATCTTGGTTACAGAGGGGACTATTATGATTCAATGCCAAATTTGACTCAATCGATCACAGGACCTAGAAGCTATTGAGCTAAAATGCTAATTTTTACAGATAAAAATTCATAAAAATTTTGGAAATTTTTAAAATTCAAAATCAAAAGGTGTATCTTGGCTAGTAAGGGGAGTACTATGATCCAAAACTTATTTTGAGTCAATTGATCACATGACCTAGAAGCTATTGAGCTAAAATGCTAATTTTTATACAAAGAAGTTCATAAAAATTTTGGAAATTTTTAAAATTCAAAATCAAAAGGTGTATCTTGGCTAGTAAGGGGAGTACTATGATCCAACACTGATTTTAAGTCAATGGATCACATGACCTAGAAGCTATTGAGCTAAAATGCTAATATTTACGCATAAAAATTCATAAAAAAAATTTGAAAATTTTTAAAATTTAAAATCAAGAGGCGTATCTTGGTTACAGAGGGGACTATTATGATTCAATGCCAAATTTGACTCACTTTACCACAGGACCTAGAAGCTATTGAACTAAAATGCTAATTTGTACACATAAAAATCAATAGAAAATTTGAACATTTTTGAAACTTAACATCAACAGCCGTATCTCCTGTACAGAGGTGGGTGCTATGATCCAACACTGATTTTGAGTCAACTGATCACAAGACCTAAAAGCTATTGAGCTAAAATGCTAATTTGAACACATAAAAATTCATTAAAAATTTGGAAATTTTTAAAATTTTAAATCAAGAGGCGTATCTCGGTTAGGGAGGGGAGTACTATGATCCAACACTGATTTTAAGTTAATCGATCACATGACATTTTAGTTAACGATCACATGACCTAAAGCTATTGAGCTAATGGTGATGTACAACGTTCAGTTTCCAGGCAGCAATGAGATTAAATCCAGTCAGAGTCCATAGACAAGACCTTTCATGCTGCTGCATAATTGGGTATTTATACCTTAAATAATAGGGTTTTGCCAGGAAGGGCATTCGGCATAAACTCTCCGCATTACCACCTGTGTGATTCAGTAAAAGCTGATTTACTTCGATGATACAAGAGAAGTAGAATGGTGAACAACAGAGTTTGCATTTTACTTGGTGATGGCACCGTTGCTAAGGAAAACATTTTTTAATTGTCCACTTATGTCAAATGTTTCCTGACACCTGGTCTTGATTTTAATTAGCTCAATAGCCTCTAGGTCATGTGATCAACAGAGACAAATTTGGCATTGGATCATAGTACTCACCTCTCTACATGAGATACGGCTGATGATTTTAAGTTTCAAAAATTTTCAATTTTCTATGAATTTTATGTGTAAAAAATACTCTTTTAGCTCAATAGCTTCTAGGTCATATGATCCATTGAGTCAAATTTGCCTTGGATCATAATACTCCCCTCTGTAGCCGAGATACACTTTTATATTAAAATTTTTAAAAATTTTCAAATTTATATGAATTTTTATATGTGTACAATTAGCATTTTTTAAATAATTTTTATGCGTAATATTAGCATTTTAGCTCAATAGCTTCTAGGTCATGTAATCAATAGACTCAAAATTAGTATTGGATCATAGTACTCACCTCTCTACATGAGATACGCCTCTTGATTTTAAATTTTAAAACTTTTCAAATTCCTATGAATTCTTAAGTGTAAAATGAGCATTTTGGCTCAATAGCTTCTAGGTCCTGTAATCAATTGAGTCAAAATCAGTGTTGGATAATAGTACCACAATAGCTATGTGAGATACGCCCCTTGATTTCAAATTTAATTTTTTGATTTATAATTTTTTAGGAATTTTAATAAGTATTAGCTTACTGCCACTTTCAGCTTCAAACACTCTCCGTGTTTTAACTATATCACCTTTTATTTTGAAAAATAGCAAGTCAGTAAAAGCTTCATCCGTTTTCTGTTACCGTGTTCACCGTAGACCCAATGCTGGTGCTCTCAAAATGTTAGACCACTGCTCTCAGAGTTGCACTGGACCCGGACCCGTGAGCGTGCGAGGTTACCCTGACCGAATGTCTGTCGAATATCCAACGTAAAACTAACTTCACCGCAGTCTCACACACACTACTCCTGTCACTGGATCTTTCTTGGACACTGAGAAGAAATACAAATCGCAAATAAAAAAATACACACAACAAGTTGATAATCAGATAAACGTAATGTATTTAATAACACTAATAAAGTATGTCGTAATATTGGCACGATTTAATAGGAGTTAAAATACTTAGCTGCTAGCTAGCAGCTAGCTAGCTAGCTGAGGTATTGCTACTCACCTTCAAAGTTGTGGATGTAACTTGAAATGTACAATCGAAATCCTTTTTCACGCTTGCAACCGGGGGCTGGTGAACACTGGTCGACAATCCTGAATATGTCGTTCACGTCGATTTTCGGGAGACCTTGTAGACAACGGGTGAAATATGCCATCTTCCCCAATCAAAATCTGCCGTGTCGCTGCTATAGAAGTCGCAAACCGGAAATGGTCGGCCTCACACTCAAGACGGCGGAAGTAGAACTCCTTCGTTACGTGCACGGAGCCTATTATTGAAGTTTAATTCAATCTTCCTCTCTCTGTGTGGATATCTCGGTCACTGACTGTCCTCCGATCACCTGTTTAATAACAAACATAAATGGTATGATCCCCGGGTCCCACGGCACCCCCCGCGATTTGAGAAAGGTTAGTCTAATGCCCAATGCATCATGGGGGATGTAGTGCCTATACTCCCGCGGATTCCGGATATACTCAAGTTTCGGAGCTTCATGCTTTTGTTCACTTTTGAAACTGTCTGAAACAGAACCTGCAGGAAGCTACACCGCTATACACGAGCTTTAGCTGCTTTTTCTGTGGGAACCGACAGACTTTTATTATCCGAATAGGAACAAGGAAGTGAGGACGTTAACCACGTCTGATTGGTCAGATTGATGACACATGATCAAGTCTCAAGCAATTGATTGGCGGAGACAGTTTAAGGAGGCGGGACTTCTCTGAAAGCCGATCTTGCGGCTGATTTACCGGTCAGATTGCAGTAACACTGTTCTGATTAAAGAGTAATTTATAGAAGGCAAAGAATAATATTTATAATATTTATAATACTTATAATATTACTTTTTATAATAAAAATAGAATATTTACTTTTAGACAGATGAAATAAATATCAGAATTCACTCTTTTCTGTTTTTCTCTTTTTATTTATTTAATTTTTTATTCTTTAGTTTTATTTATTTTTTTGTATTTTTTGTTATTTCTGATAATTGAATCTGACAGTTTTCTCTTTTAGTGCTATTATCAAATTGTCCACTGGGTGGCAGGTGTAGCGTGCATGCTGTGGTTTGGGTAGAACGGGAGCAGAGGAAGAAAGTTTCCTTTTGTGATGCCAGCAGAACGTGTGTTTATCACTATTCTGTTCCTCAGGTTAGTAAACACTTTATGTTAAACTAATGTGCAGACTTTGAGCCCGAAGATGTCACAGAAAACACGAGTTAATCTGGCGAGAATGTAACCGCGTGTTACAAAGGAATCGTGTAAAGTGTGTGGAAAGCTAACTCGCTAATGCTAGCGGTCTAGTCATGTCAAGAGTATGAGATAGGAAGGTGGTTTAAACTTCTTGTTTTTATATGGTTGAATGCCATATGAAAACGATTTTAATTCTCACTAACCTTTAATATCTGTCAGTGAATGTAGATAGTTTTTTTTTTCTCAAAAGGTAAACAATAAATAAACACAAACAGTGCTAGTTAGCATGTGTCTGTTGGTTGTAATTCTTGTAATATATAATAAAACTCCTTTTTATTTTATGTCATTCTTAAATAAGTCGTCAATCTTTTTACCATTTTAACAAAGCATAACAGATATGTCAACATTAGCATGTTTGTTAAATAAAAGACTATGAAAACATTGTGTTTGTTTATTACAGTATTTGTTTATTTAAGTCGACACTGAGAATAAAGTGCAGCAAATATGATGTTAAATTGTTGATAGAATGCTGAAAGGATTGATTAGCAGTGATGATTAAATATATAATTTTTTTAATGAACATTTTAGGTCAACTTATGTAAATATTGGAGATTTATTGATATTGTGAATTGTAGAAGAATGATTTCTCTTGTAATTCTACCAACAGTTCAACACGTGTGCCGTGTCTATGTCATCCAACAGATCACATGTCCTCTGAGGAGAAACGCTTTTATGTCTGCATCAACCACCTATCCCAGAACATTCTGCTGTACAGCCTGATAAAAGAGGAGGAGTCCAAGAAGAAAATGGCCTATCAGAGGCTACTTTCAACTTTGAACCAGTCCAGGGATCATACAGAGTGACAAAGAGAAGAGAAGAACTTCTAAATGAAGGTGATATAAAAATACTTTTTTGGGCCATATTTAACCTTAAAACCCACTGCAATCATCTTTTGACCCACAGTAAAATCTTTCTCAGTGGTCTTTTAATGACGATTCTGCTGTTTTTAGAAATGTGTGTTGTTTTCTAAGACATAGTGTTCTGCAGCGCAGCAGGACTCAACTTCTTGTTACCCTCCTGTCTCGTACTAGCTTTCAGCCCCCTAGCTCACAACCCCTCTGTCACAACAGAAACGGTGAGCTATATCACAACTATACAGCTGTACAGTTTAGACCCAGATTCCAGCTCAGACAAGGAAAACAAAGACGTACATGGATCTTTATGTCTGCAAGTGGATGTATCAGAATGGAGTGGAGCACTTGGCCTGCTGATAGCTTCTACTTAACAATTACAAGCTTTTTAAACTATATTTTTCTGATCTGCTCTTGATTTATAGCAATTCATATAAAGAATTACTCATAAACATGATTTGAATCTCAGAATTCCTTATAAATGTTCCCATTATCAGAAAAATAAACAAGTACTTGTTAAAACAAAGTTCTGGGTCTTTACAGTCATTTTGTTTTTACTGTGTTACAGATGTCGGAGATGAAGCTGATGATAGAAGTGATGATGATGATGAAGAAGAAGACGTGAAAGAGCTGGAAGAACCTGCTAATAAAGAGTAGGAGAATGGAGAACCAAAATGAAGATGAAGAGTTTGCTGATGAGGAGCAGGAGTCAGAGGTTCACCATGAGACCAACATTCTGAACAGAAATGAGCAGGACGAAGCTGGACACTCTGTGCATCAGGTCAACAGCCAAGGTCAGATGTTGGAAAAAACTTTTGGATTGAGAAATGATAGATTTATTTGACTACAAGAAGTTGTGCAGAAGACAACATCTGGCAGCTAATGAAAAACTCAAACTACGGTGTGGAATGAGTCATTTTGTTGTAAAATAACGTACCTATTCACTTAACTCTTCTTACAGTCTCTGTTCTTTTTTTAAATGAGTTGCCAAGGATGGGAAGACTCCTCTGCACCTTTTTCTGGGAGAACTTTGGCCATGTGTGATCCAAAGGAACACCTGAGGAGATCAGCCTTCTCCAGCTGGAGTGACCCTCATGACCTCCTCCAAGATTGGGTTAGTCACAGCCTGCAGTGCATACTACGTCCACATGCTTAACCACGTCCTGAAGGCCAACTCTCTGTCACAAAATGCCCAACTCAGTGAGCAGAGAAGAAAATCTGCTGCTGAGTTCCAGAAACAAGACAGAAAACCGGGACTGACCCAGTGCAAACCGAGCAGTTCTTGTTTTATCCATGACTGATTGACAGCTAGGGTATTAGTTAAACACCTATTTAGTTAAAAAAAAGTGCTTTTTACATGTCATGTGACCTCTTTCTGGTTATAATGGACATATATTAAGAAAATGAAGGTTAAAGTAACAATTCTGAGTATTTGTTTTCTCAAATCAGTGGGAATCAGGAGCAGGCAAAAACATGCAGTTTGAAAAAAAAAAAAAAAGAGCTTATATCTGACAGAAGATTTTCTGGATGGAACACAAGCTCCCTGCTGCATCCAGGTACATCTATATCCTTGAAAACTTCAGTTCTTATTTTTATTTTGTCTAAAAACATCATAATCATAATTAAAAGAGCACTTGCAATGCTTTTAAATCCATCAAAAGATGTTCAGAGTGGGTCTTCAAGGAGGAAAAACTGGAGATTTGTTACACAGATTGAGAGGCTGAATTTCAACACTTGGGCCATAAATAACATGTAGAAGAAGTGAGGTGAACTGTGAATTCTTTCAGATGCATAGTACCTCACTAATGTCTTGCTGTGTGGACTCATGTTTGCAGGGGTGTCCACTGTGAGAAACAACGTACAGCTACCTCTACACCTGTGACATCATCATCACATCTCTGCTGAGGCTGCTCGCTGTTCTGGGAGCAGAAGGAGAAAAGAGAGGACTTTGACTCTCTGTCATTCATCGAGCTGCTGGTGGTGGATCATTCAGACATCTTCTCATGGAGAACTGGGAACACGTCCTGGTAAGAGCACACACGTACTGGTGGTGTAAGATAATTGTCAAAAGCAGCGTATTTATAAAAGTAAAGTCAAATTCATAAATACTAAGTTGTGCACACATTTATATTTTGTGCACATCTTTACAGGAAAATATGAATACAAAATTTAGTTTAAGTTTATCATGTCTGTTTTGAATACAACTTTTTGTTTTTGAATATGCTTTCTCTTTGTCTTGAATACAAGTTTCTACTATTAACAAACTGTGAAAAATATTTTAAATAGAACAGACATTCCAAACTGCACAAAAAAAACTCCAATATTCTGTGAATGGTGCACTGCGATACAGTGAGGGATTACTGCGCTGTATTTTGCATTTGGCCTGGAGTGTGATTTGTAATCCAAATCAAAACACTGTTATTGGCTTTGGTTCATCGTAGTGGCTTTGGATATATTAACGTCACTGACGTCCTGAGTCCTGTTTGTATGTTTCTCCAGTTCAAAGAAACGAGTACTTCCAGTTTCACGGAAGTAAAAAAAAATTGTTTAAAGTTGGTAATTGTTACATTTTTTCCTTTCTTTTAATCCCAGAAAAACAATCAAGAAACACTTAAGTTTTCATTGTAACTAAGACTGATATAACACAAGGTGTAAAAAAAAGTATGTATTTTCAAATATTGGTATTTAAAATATAATTTAATAATAATAATAATAAATAATACATTTTATTTAAAAACGCCTTTCAGGTTCTCAAGGTCGCTTTACAAAGAAACGCTAAAAACACACATGTAAAACAAACAAGTTAAAAACTAAAGTATAAAAACATTTAGTGGAAAACAGAAGATGCTATGAGTAAGCTTGTCTGAACGGGAAGGTTTTGAGTTGTGATTTGAAAGTTGTTAGAGAGTCCAGGTTTCTGAGATCAGGGGGAAGAGAGTTCCAGAGTTTGGGGGCAGAGCAGCTGAAGGCTCTGCCTCCCATGGTGCAGAGGCGGGGCAGGGGAACAGACAGGCAAAGGGAGGATGAGGACCGCAGGGAGCGAGACGGTGTGGGGATGTTGATTAGTCCAGACAGGTATGGAGGGGAGAGGTTGTGGATGGCCTTGAAGATGTGCAGAAGGATTTTGAAGTTGATGCGTGACTGGACCGGGAGCCAGTTCAGGTGCTGTAGAACAGGTGTGATGTGGTGGTGAAGAGGGGTTCCAGAGATGATCCGAGCTGCAGCGTTTTGAACCAGTTGAAGTCTATTGATGGATTTCTTGGGAAGACCGAAGAGGAGGGAGTTGCAGTAGTCAAGGCGGCTGGTGACGAGGCTGTGGACCAGGATGGAGGCTGAGTGAGAGGTGAGAGAGGGACGGAGACGGTTGATGTTACGGAGGTGGAAGAATGAGGACCGGGTGATGTTGCTGATGTGGGTCTGAAAGGACAAAGAGCTGTCGAGGACGACACCCAAGCTTTTTACCTGTGATGATGAGATGACTGGGGAATCGTCAATGGACAGTGTCAGGGAGTTGAGTTTAGAGAGGATGGATCTGGTGCCAACAGAAGTTCAGTTTTATTGCCGTTGAGTTGCAGGAGGTTTGAGGAAAACCAGGATTTAAGTTCTGACAGACAGGCTGTAAGAGACGGAGGGGGAATTTAGAAAGATCAAAGTTTACTTTTATTTGTTTCTGTAGTTTAAAGGAAACTTCAAAGTGCCAGGTACACATAGTGAGGTTTGAATTCCTTTTTGGGCTCATTTTAAATAGTATTCCCATGTTAGTCTAACATTCTCCTAGCCTGTCATGTTTTTTCACAAGAATGATGGAGAATTGGTTAGACCGACCTGAATTAAGTGTATTTTTATAACCTGTTTGTGTTTTCTAATCAGCAAGTACACCTGCATCTGTTGGATTCTTTCTTAGTCGACTCATCCAGAGTCAGGACGTGGAACCTGAACACTCGGGGCAGACGCTGCATGCAGACGCTGGTGTTCAGCTCCATCCAGGACCCACAGATTGATAACACCTCACCAAACGTTGTTCCAACTACAGAGGACAGGTACACTCTGCTGTTCACTTTTTATTGAAAGGAAATAGATTTTATTTTATTAAGAACTGTTTTTCATTTGTACTGTCATGATGTGTGTTTTGGCCTCAGATGGGATTCAGATGTTTTCTTCCCTGGAGCTTCGATGATCACAATACCTGGTAAATCGTTTACAATCCAAGCTTCTGATATTTAAAGTAGATACTGTGGTTTTTACTGGTTGTGGGGTTTTTATTTTGTTTTTGATGCTTGTTTTATTTTATTGTATTTTCATTTATTTTATTTTTTACAGGTTTTCTTGTCTTTTTCCTTGACGTGCCAAATAAATCCTCAGATCAGTTTGGGAGGCCAACTCGTTCCTGTGTTCAGATGGAAGAAGGAGAATGCTTCACAAATGGATGTCAGTTTTTTCTGGGAAACATCAAATAATTTCTAGTTTCTTGAAATAATAAAAAATTGCTAAAATTTGAGTTTGGTCTTATTGTAGTTAACTTCAAGCATACTACATGGTTAAGTTAGTATACTGAAATCAGCTGTACTGAATACTGTTATATTCTTAGCCTAAAGGATGAACATTCTTCAGCTCCTTGTCTTTTCCTCTTCTTTATATGCAGTTGTTGGATGAAGGATCAGAAGTGATGCTGATTATGATAATTTTCTTGCATTGTTCCTTTGGATTTAATGTTGCTTTACACGGCTGCTTAAATCCAGTACATTTTTAAAACAGTTTAAAGCAATTTGGTTCAGAATTGTAGGTTTAAAAATAATGTGAATTATAGGGACAGTAAACAACTATCTGTTTCAAATGTAATACTTCAAGTGTTCTGCACTGTAAACATATTTTGCTTAAACCTTAATATTTAAAATAGATAAGAAAATAAATAAATTATAATTAAGTCAGGTCATATTCAGAGGTTTCCAGCTAAAAAAAAACAATATTTCTTTCTGAAAAAGTAGGCTTAAAACTGATTGTCCATTCCACAACTAGTGTATTTTTATAATAAAATATTTTTATGCTTTAAAATTTCACAAAATTCTATTTTAAAATATGTAACTACCATGTAAACTTTAAATTCTGTCTGTATCACATGAGATAGAGCATTCATTTTGTGAAGCTTACATGGTAGAGGATTATTAAAGGGATTCATTGCACTATATGATTCACATTAGATCATTCAAATTTTCCAAATAAAGCTCACAGATGCCCCTCTTCTCTCTCTACTCTTTGTGCTGCTGTACCCCCTCCCACCCCACCCCCACCAACATCCAGCGCGCGCACTTTCTCTCCGTTTTTCTTTTCATATTTGTTAAATATTTTTCCATCATAATTATTGAAGTTTAATTCAATCTTCCTCTCTCTGTGTGGATATCTCGGTCACTGACTGTCCTCCGATCACCTGTTTAGTAACAAACATAAATGGTATGATCCCCGGGTCCCACGGCACCCCCGCGATTCGAGAAAGGTTAGTCTAATGCCCAATGCATCATGGGGATGTAGTGCCTACACTCCCGCGGATTCCAGATAAACTCAAGTTTCGGAGCTTCGTGCTTTTGTTCACTTTTGAAACTGTCTGAAACAGAACCTGCAGGAAGCTACACGCTATACACGAGCTTTAGCTGCTTTTTCTGTGGAACCGACAGACTTTTATTATCCGAATAGGAACAAGGAAGTGAGGACGTTAACCACGTCTGATTGGTCAGATTGATGACACATGATCAAGTCTCAAGCAATTGATTGGCGGAGACAGTTTAAGGAGGCGGGACTTCTCTGAAAGCCGATCTTGCGGCTGATTTACCGGTCAGATTGCAGTAACACTGTTCTGATTAAAGAGTAATTTATAGAAGGCAAAGAATAATATTTATAATATTTATAATACTTATAATATTACTTTTTATAATAAAAATAGAATATTTACTTTTAGACAGATGAAATAAATATCAGAAACTGCATTACACACTATTCTCTGTTTTATTTATTTATTTTTTTTATTCTTTAGTTTTTATTTATTATTTTTTTGTTTTGTTTTACATCATTTTCTGATAATCTGACAGTTTTCTCTTTTAGTGCTATTATCAAATTGTCCACTGGGTGGCAGTGTAGCGTGCATGCTGTGGTGTTGGGTAGAACGGGAGCAGAGGAAGAAAGTTTTCCTTTGTGATGCCAGCAGAACGTGTGTTTATCACTATTCTGTTCCTCAGGTTTTAAACACTTTATGTTAACACTAATGTGGCAGCTTTGAGCCCGAAGATGTTCACGAAAACACGAGTTAATCTGGCGAGAATGTAACCGCGTGTTTACAAGGAATCGTGTAAAGTGTTGGAAGTAACTCGCTAATGCTAGCGGTCTAGTCATGTCAAGAGTATGAGATAGGAAGGTGGTTTAAACTTCTTGTTTTTATATGGTTGAATGCCATATGAAAACGATTTTAATTCTCACTAACTTTAATATCTGTCAGTGAATGTAGATAGTTTTTTTTTTCTCAAAAGGTAAACAATAAATAAACACAAACAGTGCTAGTTAGCATGTGTCTGTTGGTTGTAATTCTTGTAATATATAATAAAACTCCTTTTTATTTTATGTCATTCTTAAATAAGTCGTCAATCTTTTTACCATTTTAACAAAGCATAACAGATATGTCAACATTAGCATGTTTGTTAAAAAGACTATGAAAACATTGTGTTTGTTTATTACAGTATTTGTTTATTTAAGTCGACACTGAGAATAAAGTGCAGCAAATATGATGTTAAATTGTTGATAGAATGCTGAAAGGATTGATTAGCAGTGATGATTAAATATATAATTTTTTTTAATGAACATTTTAGGTCAACTTATGTAAATATTGGAGATTTATTGATATTGTGAATTGTAGAAGAATGATTTCTCTTGTAATTCTACCAACAGTTCAACACGTGTGCCGTGTCTATGTCATCCAACAGATCACATGTCCTCTGAGGAGAAACGCTTTTATGTCTGCATCAACCACCTATCCCAGAACATTCTGCTGTACAGCCTGATAAAAGAGGAGGAGTCCAAGAAGAAAATGGCCTATCAGAGGCTACTTTCAACTTTGAACCAGTCCAGGGATCATACAGAGTGACAAAGAGAAGAGAAGAACTTCTAAATGAAGGTGATTATAAAATACTTTTTTGGGCCATATTTAACCTTAAAACCCCACTGCAATCATCTTTTGACCCACAGTAAAATCTTTCTCAGTGGTCTTTTAATGACGATTCTGCTGTTTTTAGAAATGTGTGTTGTTTCTAAGACATAGTTTCTGCAGCGCAGCAGGACTCAACTTCTTGTTACCCTCCTGTCTCGTACTAGCTTTCAGCCCCTAGCTCACAACCCCTCTGTCACAACAGAAACGGTGAGCTATATCACAACTATACAGCTGTACAGTTTAGACCCAGATTCCAGCTCAGACAAGGAAACAAAGACGTACATGGATCTTTATGTCTGCAAGTGGATGTATCAGAATGGAGTGGAGCACTTGGCCTGCTGATAGCTTCTACTTAACAATTACAAGCTTTTAAACTATATTTTTCTGATCTGCTCTTGATTTATAGCAATTCATATAAAGAATTACTCATAAACATGATTTGAATCTCAGAATTCCTTATAAATGTTCCCCATTATCAGAAAATAAACAAGTACTTGTTAAAACAAAGTTTCTGGGTCTTTACAGTCATTTTTGTTTTTACTGTGTTACAGATGTCGGAGATGAAGCTGATGATAGAAGTGATGATGATGATGAAGAAGAAGACGTGAAAGATGGAAGAACCTGCTAATAAAGAGTAGGAGAATGGAGAACCAAAATGAAGATGAAGAGTTTGCTGATGAGGAGCAGGAGTCAGAGGTTCACCATGAGACCAACATTCTGAACAGAAATGAGCAGGACGAAGCTGGACACTCTGTGCATCAGGTCAACAGCCAAGGTCAGATGTTGGAAAAAACTTTTGGATTGAGAAATGATAGATTTATTTGACTACAAGAAGTTGTGCAGAAGACAACATCTGGCAGCTAATGAAAAACTCAAACTACGGTGTGGAATGAGTCATTTTGTTGTAAAATAACGTACCTATTCACTTAACTCTTCTTACAGTCTCTGTTTTTTTTAAATGAGTTGCCAAGGATGGGAAGACTCCTCTGCACTTTTTCTGGGAGAACTTTGGCCATGTGTGATCCAAAGGAACACCTGAGAGATCAGCCTTCTCCAGCTGGAGTGACCCTCATGACCTCCTCCAAGATTGGGTTAGTCACAGCCTGCAGTGCATACTACGTCCACATGCTTAACCACGTCCTGAAGGCCAACTCTCTGTCACAAAATGCCCAACTCAGTGAGCAGAGAAGAAAATCTGCTGCTGAGTTCCAGAAACAAGACAGAAACCGGGACTGACCCAGTGCAAACCGAGCAGTTCTTGTTTTATCCATGACTGATTGACAGCTAGGGTATTAGTTAAACACCTATTTAGTTAAAAAAAGTGCTTTTTACATGTCATGTGACTCTTTCTGGTTATAATGGACATATATTAAGAAAATGAAGGTTAAAGTAACAATTCTGAGTATTTGTTTTCTCAAATCAGTGGGAATCAGGAGCAGGCAAAAACATGCAGTTTGAAAAAAAAAAAAGAGCTTATATCTGACAGAAGATTTTCTGGATGGAACACAAGCTCCCTGCTGCATCCAGGTACATCTATATCCTTGAAAACTTCAGTTCTTATTTTTATTTTGTCTAAAACATCATAATCATAATTAAAAGAGCACTTGCAATGCTTTTAAATCCATCAAAAGATGTTCAGAGTGGGTCTTCAAGGAGGAAAAACTGGAGATTTGTTACACAGATTGAGAGGCTGAATTTCAACACTTGGGCCATAATAACATGTAGAAGAAGTGAGGTGAACTGTGAATTCTTTCAGATGCATAGTACCTCACTAATGTCTTGCTGTGTGGACTCATGTTTGCAGGGGTGTCCACTGTGAGAAACAACGTACAGCTACCTCTACACCTGTGACATCATCATCACATCTCTGCTGAGGCTGCTCGCTGTTCTGGGAGCAGAAGGAGAAAAGAGAGGACTTTGACTCTCTGTCATTCATCGAGCTGCTGGTGGTGGATCATTCAGACATCTTCCTCATGGAGAACTGGGAACACGTCCTGGTAAGAGCACACACGTACTGTTGTGGTGTAAGATAATTGTCAAAAGCAGCGTATTTATAAAAGTAAAGTCAAATTCATAAATACTAAGTTGTGCACACATTTATATTTTGTGCACATCTTTACAGGAAAATATGAATACAAAATTTAGTTTAAGTTTATCATGTCTGTTTTGAATACAACTTTTTGTTTTTGAATATGCTTTCTCTTTGTCTTGAATACAAGTTTCTACTATTAACAAACTGTGAAAAATATTTTAAATAGAACAGACATTCCAAACTGCACAAAAAAAACTCCAATATTCTGTGAATGGTGCACTGCGATACAGTGAGGGATTACTGCGCTGTATTTTGCATTTGGCCTGGAGTGTGATTTGTAATCCAAATCAAAACACTGTTATTGGCTTTGGTTCATCGTAGTGGCTTTGGATATATTAACGTCACTGACGTCCTGAGTCCTGTTTGTATGTTTCTCCAGTTCAAAGAAACGAGTACTTCCAGTTTCACGGAAGTAAAAAAAAATTGTTTAAAGTTGGTAATTGTTACATTTTTTCCTTTCTTTTAATCCCAGAAAAACAATCAAGAAACACTTAAGTTTTCATTGTAACTAAGACTGATATAACACAAGGTGTAAAAAAAAGTATGTATTTTCAAATATTGGTATTTAAAATATAATTTAATAATAATAATAATAAATAATACATTTTATTTAAAAACGCCTTTCAGGTTCTCAAGGTCGCTTTACAAAGAAACGCTAAAAACACACATGTAAAACAAACAAGTTAAAAACTAAAGTATAAAACATTTAGTGGAAAACAGAAGATGCTATGAGTAAGCTTGTCTGAACGGGAAGGTTTTGAGTTGTGATTTGAAAGTTGTTAGAGAGTCCAGGTTTCTGAGATCAGGGGGAAGAGAGTTCCAGAGTTTGGGGGCAGAGCAGCTGAAGGCTCTGCCTCCCATGGTGCAGAGGCGGGGCAGGGAACAGACAGGCAAAGGGAGGATGAGGACCGCAGGGAGCGAGACGGTGTGGGGATGTTGATTAGTCCAGACAGGTATGGAGGGGAGAGGTTGTGGATGGCCTTGAAGATGTGCAGAAGGATTTTGAAGTTGATGCGTGACTGGACCGGGAGCCAGTTCAGGTGCTGTAGAACAGGTGTGATGTGGTGGTGAAGAGGGGTTCCAGAGATGATCCGAGCTGCAGCGTTTTGAACCAGTTGAAGTCTATTGATGGATTTCTTGGGAAGACCGAAGAGGAGGGAGTTGCAGTAGTCAAGGCGGCTGGTGACGAGGCTGTGGACCAGGATGGAGGCTGAGTGAGAGGTGAGAGAGGGACGGAGACGGTTGATGTTACGGAGGTGGAAGAATGAGGACCGGGTGATGTTGCTGATGTGGGTCTGAAAGGACAAAGAGCTGTCGAGGACGACACCCAAGCTTTTTACCTGTGATGATGAGATGACTGGGGAATCGTCAATGGACAGTGTCAGGGAGTTGAGTTTAGAGAGGATGGATCTGGTGCCAACAAGAAGTTCAGTTTTATTGCCGTTGAGTTGCAGGAGGTTTGAGGAAAACCAGGATTTAAGTTCTGACAGACAGGCTGTAAGAGACGGAGGGGGAATTTAGAAAGATCAAAGTTTACTTTTATTTGTTTCTGTAGTTTAAAGGAAACTTCAAAGTGCCAGGTACACATAGTGAGGTTTGAATTCCTTTTTGGGCTCATTTTAAATAGTATTCCCATGTTAGTCTAACATTCTCCTAGCCTGTCATGTTTTTTCACAAGAATGATGGAGAATTGGTTAGACCGACCTGAATTAAGTGTATTTTTATAACCTGTTTGTGTTTTCTAATCAGCAAGTACACCTGCATCTGTTGGATTCTTTCTTAGTCGACTCATCCAGAGTCAGGACGTGGAACCTGAACACTCGGGGCAGACGCTGCATGCAGACGCTGGTGTTCAGCTCCATCCAGGACCCACAGATTGATAACACCTCACCAAACGTTGTTCCAACTACAGAGGACAGGTACACTCTGCTGTTCACTTTTTATTGAAAGGAAATAGATTTTATTTTATTAAGAACTGTTTTTCATTTGTACTGTCATGATGTGTGTTTTGGCCTCAGATGGGATTCAGATGTTTTCTTCCCTGGAGCTTCGATGATCACAATACCTGGTAAATCGTTTACAATCCAAGCTTCTGATATTTAAAGTAGATACTGTGGTTTTTACTGGTTGTGGGGTTTTTATTTTGTTTTTGATGCTTGTTTTATTTTATTGTATTTTCATTTATTTTATTTTTTACAGGTTTTCTTGTCTTTTTCCCTTGACGTGCCAAATAAATCCTCAGATCAGTTTGGGAGGCCAACTCGTTCCTGTGTTCAGATGGAAGAAGGAGAATGCTTCACAAATGGATGTCAGTTTTTTCTGGGAAACATCAAATAATTTCTAGTTTCTTGAAAATAAAAAAATTGCTAAAATTTGAGTTTGGTCTTATTGTAGTTAACTTCAAGCATACTACATGGTTAAGTTAGTATACTGAAATCAGCTGTACTGAATACTGTTATATTCTTAGCCTAAAGGATGAACATTCTTCAGCTCCTTGTCTTTTCCTCTTCTTTATATGCAGTTGTTGGATGAAGGATCAGAAGTGATGCTGAATTATGATAATTTTCTTGCATGTCCTTTGGATTTAATGTTTCTTTACACTGCTGCTTAAATGCAGTACATTTTAAAACAGTTTAAAGCAATTGGTTCAGAATTGTAGGTTTAAAATAATGTAGAATTATAGGGACAGTAAACACTATCTGTTTCAAATGTAATACTTCAAAGTGTTCTGCACTGTAACATATTTTGTTAAACCTTAATATTTAAAATAGATAAGAAAATAAATAAATTATAATTAAGTCAGGTCATATTCAGAGGTTTCCAGCTAAAAAAAACAATATTTCTTTCTGAAAAAGTAGGCTTAAAACTGATTGTCCATTCAACTAGTTGTATTTTTATAATAAAATATTTTTAATGCTTTAAAATTTCACAAAATTCTATTTTAAAATATGTAACTACCATGTAAACTTTAAATTCTGTCTGTATCACATGATAGAGCATTCATTTTGTGAAGCTTACATGGTAGAGGATTATTAAAGGGATTCATTGCACTATATGATTCACATTAGATCATTCAAATTTTCCAAATAAAGCTCACAGATGCCCCTCTTCTCTCTCTACTCTTTGTGCTGCTGTACCCCCCTCCCACCCCACCCCACCACATCCAGCGCGCGCACTTTCTCTCCGTTTTTCTTTTCATATTTGTTAAATATTTTTCCATCATAATTATTGAAGTTTAATTCAATCTTCCTCTCTCTGTGTGGATATCTCGGTCACTGACTGTCCTCCGATCACCTGTTTAGTAACAAACATAAATGGTATGATCCCCGGGTCCCACGGCACCCCCCGCGATTCGAGAAAGGTTAGTCTAATGCCCAATGCATCATGGGGGATGTAGTGCCTACACTCCCGCGGATTCCAGATAAACTCAAGTTTCGGAGCTTCGTGCTTTTGTTCACTTTTGAAACTGTCTGAAACAGAACCTGCAGGAAGCTACACCGCTATACACGAGCTTTAGCTGCTTTTTCTGTTGGAACCGACAGACTTTTATTATCCGAATAGGAACAAGGAAGTGAGGACGTTAACCACGTCTGATTGGTCAGATTGATGACACATGATCAAGTCTCAAGCAATTGATTGGCGGAGACAGTTTAAGGAGGCGGGACTTCTCTGAAAGCCGATCTTGCGGCTGATTTACCGGTCAGATTGCAGTAACACTGTTCTGATTAAAGAGTAATTTATAGAAGGCAAAGAATAATATTTATATATTTATATATTTAATATTATTTTATTTAAAATAGTTAAAATAAAAATAGAATATTTACTTTTAGACAGATGAATAAATATCAGAAACTGCATTACACTATTCTCTGTTTTATTTATTTATTTTTTTTATTCTTTAGTTTTTATTTATTATTTTTTGTTTTGTTTTACATCATTTTCTGATAATCTGACAGTTTTCTCTTTTAGTGCTATTATCAAATTGTCCACTGGGTGGCAGTGTAGCGTGCATGCTGTGGTGTTGGGTAGAACGGGAGCAGAGGAAGAAAGTTTCCTTTTGTGATGCCAGCAGAACGTGTGTTTATCACTATTCTGTTCCTCAGGTTAGTAAACACTTTATGTTAAACTAATGTGCAGACTTTGAGCCCGAAGATGTCACAGAAAACACGAGTTAATCTGGCGAGAATGTAACCGCGTGTTACAAGGAATCGTGTAAAGTGTGTGGAAAGCTAACTCGCTAATGCTAGCGGTCTAGTCATGTCAAGAGTATGAGATAGGAAGGTGGTTTAAACTTCTTGTTTTTATATGGTTGAATGCCATATGAAAACGATTTTAATTCTCACTAACCTTTAATATCTGTCAGTGAATGTAGATAGTTTTTTTTTTCTCAAAAGGTAAACAATAAATAAACACAAACAGTGCTAGTTAGCATGTGTCTGTTGGTTGTAATTCTTGTAATATATAATAAAACTCCTTTTTATTTTATGTCATTCTTAAATAAGTCGTCAATCTTTTTACCATTTTAACAAAGCATAACAGATATGTCAACATTAGCATGTTTGTTAAATAAAAGACTATGAAAACATTGTGTTTGTTTATTACAGTATTTGTTTATTTAAGTCGACACTGAGAATAAAGTGCAGCAAATATGATGTTAAATTGTTGATAGAATGCTGAAAGGATTGATTAGCAGTGATGATTATATATAATTTTTTTAATGAACATTTTAGGTCAACTTATGTAAATATTGGAGATTTATTGATATTGTGAATTGTAGAAGAATGATTTCTCTTGTAATTCTACCAACAGTTCAACACGTGTGCCGTGTCTATGTCATCCAACAGATCACATGTCCTCTGAGGAGAAACGCTTTTATGTCTGCATCAACCACCTATCCCAGAACATTCTGCTGTACAGCCTGATAAAAGAGGAGGAGTCCAAGAAGAAAATGGCCTATCAGAGGCTACTTTCAACTTTGAACCAGTCCAGGGATCATACAGAGTGACAAAGAGAAGAGAAGAACTTCTAAATGAAGGTGATTATAAAAATACTTTTTTGGGCCATATTTAACCTTAAAACCCCACTGCAATCATCTTTTGACCCACAGTAAAATCTTTCTCAGTGGTCTTTTAATGACGATTCTGCTGTTTTTAGAAATGTGTGTTGTTTTCTAAGACATAGTTTCTGCAGCGCAGCAGGACTCAACTTCTTGTTACCCTCCTGTCTCGTACTAGCTTTCAGCCCCCTAGCTCACAACCCCTCTGTCACAACAGAAACGGTGAGCTATATCACAACTATACAGCTGTACAGTTTAGACCCAGATTCCAGCTCAGACAAGGAAAACAAAGACGTACATGGATCTTTATGTCTGCAAGTGGATGTATCAGAATGGAGTGGAGCACTTGGCCTGCTGATAGCTTCTACTTAACAATTACAAGCTTTTTAAACTATATTTTTCTGATCTGCTCTTGATTTATAGCAATTCATATAAAGAATTACTCATAAACATGATTTGAATCTCAGAATTCCTTATAAATGTTCCCCATTATCAGAAAAATAAACAAGTACTTGTTAAAACAAAGTTTCTGGGTCTTTACAGTCATTTTGTTTTTACTGTGTTACAGATGTCGGAGATGAAGCTGATGATAGAAGTGATGATGATGATGAAGAAGAAGACGTGAAAGAGCTGGAAGAACCTGCTAATAAAGAGTAGGAGAATGGAGAACCAAAATGAAGATGAAGAGTTTGCTGATGAGGAGCAGGAGTCAGAGGTTCACCATGAGACCAACATTCTGAACAGAAATGAGCAGGACGAAGCTGGACACTCTGTGCATCAGGTCAACAGCCAAGGTCAGATGTTGGAAAAAACTTTTGGATTGAGAAATGATAGATTTATTTGACTACAAGAAGTTGTGCAGAAGACAACATCTGGCAGCTAATGAAAAACTCAAACTACGGTGTGGAATGAGTCATTTTGTTGTAAAATAACGTACCTATTCACTTAACTCTTCTTACAGTCTCTGTTCTTTTTTAAATGAGTTGCCAAGGATGGGAAGACTCCTCTGCACCTTTTTCTGGGAGAACTTTGGCCATGTGTGATCCAAAGGAACACCTGAGGAGATCAGCCTTCTCCAGCTGGAGTGACCCTCATGACCTCCTCCAAGATTGGGTTAGTCACAGCCTGCAGTGCATACTACGTCCACATGCTTAACCACGTCCTGAAGGCCAACTCTCTGTCACAAAATGCCCAACTCAGTGAGCAGAGAAGAAAATCTGCTGCTGAGTTCCAGAAACAAGACAGAAAACCGGGACTGACCCAGTGCAAACCGAGCAGTTCTTGTTTTATCCATGACTGATTGACAGCTAGGGTATTAGTTAAACACCTATTTAGTTAAAAAAAAGTGCTTTTTACATGTCATGTGACCTCTTTCTGGTTATAATGGACATATATTAAGAAAATGAAGGTTAAAGTAACAATTCTGAGTATTTGTTTTCTCAAATCAGTGGGAATCAGGAGCAGGCAAAAACATGCAGTTTGAAAAAAAAAAAAAAGAGCTTATATCTGACAGAAGATTTTCTGGATGGAACACAAGCTCCCTGCTGCATCCAGGTACATCTATATCCTTGAAAACTTCAGTTCTTATTTTTATTTTGTCTAAAAACATCATAATCATAATTAAAAGAGCACTTGCAATGCTTTTAAATCCATCAAAAGATGTTCAGAGTGGGTCTTCAAGGAGGAAAAACTGGAGATTTGTTACACAGATTGAGAGGCTGAATTTCAACACTTGGGCCATAATAACATGTAGAAGAAGTGAGGTGAACTGTGAATTCTTTCAGATGCATAGTACCTCACTAATGTCTTGCTGTGTGGACTCATGTTTGCAGGGGTGTCCACTGTGAGAAACAACGTACAGCTACCTCTACACCTGTGACATCATCATCACATCTCTGCTGAGGCTGCTCGCTGTTCTGGGAGCAGAAGGAGAAAAGAGAGGACTTTGACTCTCTGTCTGTTTATGATGCACCTGTCTGAATATTATTTTATACTAAATGGTTTTTTTCTCTCTTTTTTTTTTTTCTTTCTTTCTTTTTTTTGTGTATGTGTGTTTATGATCTGTTTGCAGATGGCGAGGGGCAAGGCGCACCGGAGGAACCGAGCCAGGAACTTCCGCCCCATGGACCGGTCCCCCGACGGCCATCCAAGCCCGAGTGCTCCGAGCTCCCGTAAGTGATCAGCACTTTTTATTCTGCTCCCAAATCTTTTCTCGCATGCATATACATTTGATTGTAAGTAAGATATAAAAATCAAAATGACAATATTATGCACTGGATATTCATTTTCTTTTAATTTGATTTCTCTTCTTACATTGAAATAAAAATCCCACCATAAATCAGGGGGAGCCTCCTCTAGAGTTAGCTCAAAACGTGAAAATTATGTGTTGGTAGAAATAAACTGTGGTACATAGAGGTAAAAATACATAAACACAGTTGCAAAAAAGAATTAAACTATACAGCCAGTTATTTACAGGGTGCTGAGGTGGGTGGCTTCTTCACGTGTTGCCCAGAACACTGAGGCGATTGGTCATCTGATTGGTCATCTGTGGAGACAGTCCCAAAAATGGACACAACTACACTTTAAGACACATTCTGCCTTGAAGTATCTGCTGTATTAAACTCAAGTTAGTAAGAATGAAACCAGTCATACCTAATTTTAAGTTTTCCACTCAAATTCCGTCAGCCGTTGGAGGAAGGTTGTAATTTGAACAACCTTTCGCTTGACCACATTCCCCGTCTTTCTGCTCGTGCCAACTTTCAAGGTACATTTTGTCCCTTCTTCAGGGTTGATCCTGACAAAAAATCTAAAATAATATAATAAGTTAGTGCATTGCAAGAACAAGAAGTTATGTTTGTTATTTCATTTGGAAATAAATGATTCAACATATAACAATAATAATGTATATGTTCAAACTTACCTTTGAATCAGCTCCAATGTGGTGCATGCGGCCTCTTGGTACTCCAGGTTGAGCACATAAAATGATGCAAAGAAGACCGACAGTGCATCAGCAAAGGTGTTCTCTTTGTCCAGCTCAAAGATAATACGCCCCTCTGCACTGACCATCCAGCTGGTGGCCACACAATTTACAAAAAAAACATTTTTTCTATTAAGTTAATTAAATCAATTCCTGTCTAAGGATAATTTCAGTAACACAACTAGCCATATTCGGTACCAACAGATTGTTTTAACTTGACATAAATATTCTCAATGGGCCTGAAAAATGTAGGACATAAAATAAGTAGAAAAAAATATTCTCACACATTAACCACAAAACACACCTTTTATATCAAAGTCTAGAGAAGATAATCTTCAACAAGTCATTTAGCACACAACAGTATTTAGACAACCAGCAGTTTCAACCAGGAAGCATTTACTTCTTCTTGTGCAGTTTTATAGCAGATGCGCACTGCCTGCAAGTGAATTACTGCCATCTACTGGCATGCAGTCTGGGTGAGATACTCACTGTTTTCTTCTGTTCTTTATGAAGCGTCTGTGTGCCTCATGCTTTTCGTCTGGTGAAAATGATGAACTGCACTTCCAAGTGGACTAAGGATACGTACCAATACTCAACCAATACTCAGTCTTAAGTTGGTACCAGTCACAAATTAAAATATCTTAGCCACAGTTGCATGTTCTCCTTCACCCTATAAATATTTTGGGGAAAAACTGTGTCTGTCTGACTGACTGATGTGTGGGCACATCACTGTAAATATGAAATATCATTTTACGAAGTTTCATTTTGAAACTGCAACAGAAGTTTTATTTTTAAATCTACTCATATTTCCTGTTTTTGTGACTTTTTTCGTACTGATAATGAAACTCCTCAAGCTTGTGTTGCGTAGCAGAGGGTGTTATTCAGAGGGAGTCATTACTGAGGCATTGTAAACACTCAAAGTGATTAGTAGCTCTTCTATTTTTTTGTAACAACACAATGCAACGGAGACCGTGTAAATCCATGGGCATCATTCTAGAAAATTATCAGAATAGAATAGAATAGAATAGAATAGGATCGAATAGGATCGAATAGGATTGAATTGAATTTGATTGATCCCACAACAAAGATTTTAATTTGTCACCACAGGTCCAAGAATGCTGTAGATTGAAGCTAATGATTCTTATAAAAAGTAGGAGATGCGAAATGCATAAATGTAGGTGTTCAGTGTTCAGGCTCAAAGGGACCACTCTAAACAGAGGCAGATCTCTGCACCAATTTGTCAATTCTTTTCCTGTCACTAACTGGTGACAGAACACAAATATCCAAATGGTGTTGACATGATGTCCAAGGTATTTCCTGTGTGTGTGTTGTGTTAAATACCTGTTTTCTTTAGGACAGTGACATGCATTGAAAACTATGGTATGTCATAGAATTTAGTTGCATAGATATGCAAATTACTGTAATACACTGCAAGCATACGACAGGGATATTTTACTGTACTTTTACAGTAATTCACTATGGCATTACAACAGAATATATCATCATGCTGCATATTGCACCTTTTTCAGCTAAAACAGTAACATACCGTGAAAACTATGGGATAATGTTTTTTCAAGTTACATTGACATGCAAATTACAGTACTACACCGCAAACATTATTTTAAAATATTTTACTGTTAATTTTACAGTAATTCCCCATGGGAATTACAGCAAAGGTGAACAGTGTACGTCATGAGCAGAAATTAGCATGATTTATTAAAATATTATTACTAATTGTAATGTTGGTTTGGCTGCTGGAGAAACGGGAATTATTTTTAATCTTAAATATTTTGGCCATTTAAATGGCATTTAATCGCTACTTGCTGATCTTTAGATTGGCCGTTGCAGCGGTTTAACCATTAACTTCTTTCTCCAGTAAAAACTACTCGCTCGTGACATCAGCTGATGTTCCTTTGTCTTTATTTCTGGCATTGCAGAAAAAAACAAGCACACAACGCAGAGGCTACACAAATAGAACATTAAAATAAGTAAATAAAAAGCAAAAAAAATATATATAAAAAAAAGCTAAACCAAATTTGAACTTTAAAGCAAATAAATAAATAACTCAAAGTAAGTTATAATGAATAAATAAGATGTCTAAAAAAACATAAGCACACAGAATTTTGATCCTGATGTCAGCTGTGACGAGGAAGTGAAGATCTTCATGGAGCCAACTTCCTCCAAAATCCTGATTCTTTTTCCTTCCAGTTCACCAAAGACTCTTTAACCTTCCTCTGGTGTTAGCTTTTGCTGCCATCTGTGTGTTAGGGGTCATTTTGGACCCATGTAAAAATCAGCCATTAAATACCCTAAAACAATCTTTTATCATCCAATGTTTTTTTAATCTTGTTTAGCTGGTTGGGCTCCCTTATCCATGAAAAGTATTGGTTTTATTATTTTTTGTGGCCCCCTGGGGCCTTTGTTACAGCTCCCTTGTTTTCTAATGTCTATAAAATGGTCAATGAACTCTTCAGAGAGAAGGCAACAAAATATCAGTGTTCTGTTTACCTGAGTGTAACTGAGAGATTTAAAAAATTTTTAGATGTTCAACAAAAAAAGATTTTCAATTTTTATATTATCAAATATAGCACACAGGCTGCCAGATTTTTTATGCCATATTTGCCTGGCTTGCTGGGCATGTATTGGGGCGGGCATTTTCCTCGGAAAGGGAGAAACGTTCATCCACTGTCACCTCTGGCCCTGGGTTGAAATCAGTGGAAGGAGTTGCACCCATCTCTCCAAACATCCCTGATGGAGCAAGCTGTAGTTTTGCTCTCGGTATCTCGATTTCAATCTGAGGACTCTTGAGATCATCTGAAGGTCTGAAGAGACATTGTTGCCGGAAATTTTCTGCCTGTTGATGCATCCCAGACTCTCAGTTGCCTCATTGCTGGATCTGTAAACTCCAGCAAGGAGGGACACCAATGTAGGCATCCATACGTCTCTCAATGTTTTCCACGTGTTGCCATGGACTTTTTTCCCTTCAAGGTTTGTCAGCAATTTGATTTTTTTTTAGTGACAAGGCAAAAAAGATCAAAGCACGTCTTGATGTCACCTTCTTGTCACGCGAACCTCGTGACCCAGGGGTCATTTTGATGATGTTTGCAGCAGCTGTCCTTCCATGCACTTTCAGGAGGAACTGTGCTCCAACGGATGTTGCCACGTTTGGTTGGAATGATTCAGCAGGAGCAGCTTCGCACCAGTGACCTCCTCTTCAGACTGATCATTGTGTCTGTTTCTTCAATTGGTATCAATCATCTTCGTTCTCAGAGGCCTGTATTCCATCGCTAAGATCTGTGTGTCCTCTGCCTCATTTGCATCAAAAATGTGATCCAAACTTCATTTACAGTTAATCTTCTCCTCATTGTTGCATCCTGTGAATTTGATGTGTACTCTGCAAGTCACCACTTATATACACTCAAATGGTTGACAAGCCTGGCATGTCTCCCTTTGTTCCGCGAAAAGGCCAGAGAAAAAGCCCCTAGATGAATTTCAGTTTTGGGGGAAGAGGCTGTTGGTTGATTGTGTTGTTTATGATTTCATTTTTGGCCCTTTTTTATTGTTTTTATGATCAAATTTTAACGGGTCAAAAAAATGACCCGAACACACAAAAAGCCGTTTTTTTCACCAGAGCACTTTAACATTTAGTTAAAAAAAAAAAAAATTTTTATTTTGTTTAAATGGAAGTCCCTGACAAAGTCAAAAAGTTTAACGCAAAAAACAAATGTATGAAGTACTTGTATGCATCCAAAACTCAAAACGGGTCCGTAGTGACCCTAACACCATTAGGAAGGTTAATGTTTCTTGACGTTGCTGTGATCAATCCATTCAATCCATTGGTTTCTCAGAGCAGAAAATAATGAAAGCTAACATCCAAATGCTCTTTGATTGATTTACAAGCCTTTCCAAGTGCGGTCAAACGAGCCGCCGTTCACATTTCCGTGGTCACATCAAGAAGCTCCGTGGAGTGTGTTGGAGATTTACCAGCGTTCTCAGGACTGCTAGCGTAAGTATTGGATGAAAGTCAAAGCAAAAATCCAGTGACGGCTGATTGGAGCACAGAAATGTGAACGGCGGCTGATTTGACTGCAGTCAATGTGAAGGTAGCATCTTCTCTTCTCCAGAAGCTGAACGAGACACGCTAGCCGGACCAGATGAGGGTTTAGTGCATGTGCAGCAGAAAGGAGATGATTGATGAAAATTTAAAAGGAGAAATAAAAAGCAAAGTTGTATTTGTTCTCTTTTAGAAGAAAAATGACACACAGACATGTTAGAAAGTGTAAAAAGATGATTTTCATGAGAGGAGGAGTAAATTTTAGGGGCTTGGGAGGATTTTCCACCCCAGTCTCTCAGTATACCCAAACTTGCCCCCCCTACTGACACTATGTTTGCACCCCAGACCGAGGCTGGCTAGATCCGACAATGCATCAGCATTAAATAGCACTAATTGTGCTATTGCGCAATCCATCCCTCGGTGGCGCAGTGGCATAAGTAGTGACCTGCCAGTCAGAAGGTCAAAGGTTCAATTCCAACCTGGGGAAATTTCACATTTCATTTATTTCATCCCAAAACACTTCAATGCAGGTATTCAACACGACAAATTATTATTACAACCACCTGAAATTATTATTACAAGCACATTCAATCACACACTTGCAGCTTGGTGACTGTTTGCTATGTCTTTCAAATTTTTTTAAACGTCAACAACCACTCCTTCTGTCTTCTCACTTTACACGCCCTCATCTGTGGACAGCAGAAAAAAACAATAGCCGCTGGCGCTAATTCATTTACGCTCTCCGGAGAAAAAATACAATTCAAATCAAAGTTTAGCAAAAAGAAAAAGAAAACATTCAACTAAATGCCAAAACTACACACAAACATTTCAGGTACTGGAATTCAACCCATTTCTTTTGCTTCAAATCAATTCTGTAATCACTAAAGATTTCTTCATCTATGGAGTTTCACAATCTTTAAACAGGAATCAAGAGTTTGAGCACAACAGCATGCTAGTTTGGTATATTGAAGACTACAAAAAGACATTTTTTAAATGATCAAATTTAAATGATCATTTAAATTACTAAGAAAGCGTGTTGGCTGTTTTAATATTTTAAAAAGTTTGGAATTTATAAACTGAACTTACATAACGAAATACATAAAAGTGTCAAAAGATACACATAATAAATAATTAAAAGAACAAACACAAAAGAATAATATTCTTAATGTATCATTTGTAAATATTATTGTTAAATTCTGTAAAATGTGTATTTGGCACCACCTTGTGGTGGAACCATGTACCTGCACTGCAATATAAAAACAAAAGATTGTGGGAAATCTTCAGATGAAAGCGGAGATTCCCAGCGAGGTAACGTCAGCATAAATTCTACACTGTCAGACTTTACCTATCCACATTACGGTAACAAGCTGGCAACACTATCGCCAGCATCATACCGTGACTCTGGGTCAACAGTGACATACCACTGAGCGTTGTTCGTGGAATGATACTGTAAGATTTTTGGCTGTATAATACTCTCGCACCACATCACGGTAACTCACTGCAGAACCCTCTCAGGTATCTTACTGGCAACGCTGTTGCCAGTAAGATACTGTGATCACTTAAGATGCGCAGTACTGTTTTTTAACGTTACATCACCGCAAGCTCAATTCAATGTACTTGGTTGCAATAAATTTCCTGGTAATTTACCCTTATAGCGCACTTTTTGTTACTGCAATTTCTCAGCTGTCAGATTGTACCGTATTCCTACGAGCGGTTATTTACCTTTTAACATTAGCTATTTACTATGTTCTGGTGAACAGTGACATACCGTACTAACCAATATATATATAGATATTAGAGAAAGCATGCACCCAAATGCACGCATGCATATACTTGATTGTAAGTAAGATATAAAATCAAAATGACAATATTATGCACTGGATATTCATTTTCTTTTAATTTGATTTCTCTTCTTACATTGAAATAAAATCCCACCATAAATCAGGGGGAGCCTCCTCTAGAGTTAGCTCAAAACGTGAAAATTATGTGTGGTAGAAATAAACTGTGGTACATAGAGGTAAAAAATACATAAACACAGTTGCAAAAAGAATTAAACTATACAGCCAGTTATTTACAGGGTGCTGAGGTGGGTGGCTTCTTCACGTGTTGCCCAGAACACTGAGGCGATTGGTCATCTGATTGGTCATCTGTGGAGACAGTCCCAAAAATGGACACAACTACACTTTAAGAACACATTCTGCCTTGAAGTATCTGCTGTATTAAACTCAAGTTAGTAAGAATGAAACCAGTCATACCTAATTTTAAGTTTTCCACTCAAATTCCGTCAGCCGTTGGAGGAAGGTTGTAATTTGAACAACCTTTCGCTTGACACATTCCCGTCTTCTGCTCGTGCCAACTTTCAAGGTACATTTTGTCCCTTCTTCAGGGTGATCCTGACAAAAAATCTAAAATAATATAATAAGTTAGTGCATTGCAAGAACAAGAAGTTATGTTTGTTATTTCATTTGGAAATAAATGATTCAACATATAACAATAATAATGTATATGTTAACTTACCTTTGAATCAGCTCCAATGTGGTGCATGCGGCCTCTTGGTACTCCAGGTTGAGCACAATAAAATGATGCAAAGAAGACCGACAGTGCATCAGCAAAGGTGTTCTCTTTGTCCAGCTCAAAGATAATACGCCCCTCTGCACTGACCATCCAGCTGGTGGCCACACAATTTACAAAAAAACATTTTTCTATTAAGTTAATTAAATCAATTCCTGTCTAAGGATAATTTCAGTAACACAACTAGCCATATTCGGTACCAACAGATTGTTTTTTTAACTTGACATAAATATTCTCAATGGGCCTGAAAATGTAGGACATAAAATAAGTAGAAAAAAATATTCTCACACATTAACCACAAAACAACACCTTTTATATCAAAGTCTAGAGAAGATAATCTTCAACAAGTCATTTAGCACACAACAGTATTTAGACAACCAGCAGTTTCAACCAGGAAGCATTTACTTCTTCTTGTGCAGTTTTATATAGAGATGCGCACTGCCTGCAAGTGATTACTGCCATCTACTGGCATGCAGTCTGGTGAGATACTCACTGTTTTCTTCTGTTCTTTATGAAGCGTCTGTGTGCCTCATGCTTTTCGTCTGGTGAAAATGATGAACTGCACTTCCAAGTGGACTAAGGATACGTACCAATACTCAACCAATACTCAGTCTTAAGTTGGTACCAGTCACGAATTAAAATATCTTAGCCACAGTTGCATGTTTCCTTCACCCTATAAATATTTTGGGGAAAACTGTGTCTGTCTGACTGACTGATGTGTGGGCACATCACTGTAAATATGAAATATCATTTACGAAGTTTCATTTTGAAACTGCAACAGAAGTTTTATTTTTAAATTACTCATATTTCCTGTTTTTGTGACTTTTTCGTACTGATAATGAACTCCTCAAGCTTGTGTTGCGTAGCAGGGTGTTATTCAGAGGGAGTCATTACTGAGGCATTTGTAACACTCAAGTGTGTAGCTCTTCTATTTTTTGTAACAACACAATGCAACGGAGACCGTGTAATCCATGGGCATCATTCTAGAAATTATAGAATAGATAGAATAGAATAGAATAGAAAGATAGAATAGGATCGAATAGGATCGAATAGGATTGAATTTGATTGATTGATCCACAACAAAGATTTAA
>ML136705.1:0-63059 GCA_003999625.1 Oryzias javanicus
ACAGTATTGCTGATTAAATTGTACAGTTTTTGCTATGTGATATAAATTTTAAAAGACCAAATTGAGTTTTTTAAAATTTTTTTATTTTTTTACTTTTCAATTTGAAATGGTTCTCAGGTTAGAATTTCTGATGGCATGTGGCAACAGGCTGGTTATCCCTAAATTTGTGGCAGGGCAGGACCTGAATGCAATCCTAATAGAAAGAATATTCAAATCCAAAGCTTTGTCAAAGGTATTAATGTGGTCAATATGAATTTATTTCAGCTTTAGTGCTTGATTGCACTTCAAAGTGACCATACCATTATTTTCTTAAGTCTTTCAGAGTAAACTCTATCCATATATATGATCACATATTACATTTGGAAGACTAAAAAATACAACATATAAAATATTAGTTATATTTTAATTAGGTTTTTCCTACCTGGAAGTAAATCAACTAGATTCCCGAAGCTACGCCTGTGTTGTGTATTGTGTTCAACAGCGTTCAGGTGTCACTGTCAGCTTTGCCTATCTAGATTATTAAATTCATTTCATATTTACAGCTGCCATATTTGTCTGATGTCTGACATCACTGTGAAAAAGTTCCATTAGTAAACCAATTTGACTTTGACAATTTGCTTTTACTTCTACAAATCAACAATTTTTTAAAAATTGAATCTTCATTACATTTAAAAAAAAATACAACAATAGACCTCCTTCCCCAAACTGGAAGGTTTCTTGTTTTTTAAAAGTCAAATAAGTCAAATAAATAAATTTTAAATAATAAATTTAAATTAATTTTAATACACTTATTTAAATGATTTTTTTAAATAAATGAAATATTTTATTCTTAATTGTCTTAACTATGTTAGACTATTTAGGTAGTTTACTTTATTCATTATTATCTTATTTTAACAAGTACAGTGTCTAATCTGAAAAAAAACAAACAATTGGATATTACTATTTTGCAATTGGGGAAAAAGCTCTAAAGAAACACTGCAGTCACTGTGTTTATTATATAAAACAAATTACTTTTATTTTTTCTGTAATACTGCTACATCACTGTAATAGTAAAATAAGTAAATGCACTAATGATCATTTTCGTTTGATGAAGTGATACGCTTTGTTTCTGCAGGAGCAATTCCAAAACATTTTGGAGATCAGACACGGAAACAAAGGATCACCTGAACATCTTGACAAAGAAGCTCCAAGACCATCTGGAATCTGAGGACCTCTGTCTGATGTGAAAGCATCATCTGCACATTTATGTGACCACCATCCTGTTTTGTTTTAAACCTGTAGATCCGGCTGGCTGGCCTTCACTTCTTTCTGATTTATTCAGGACTGATGTAGTAGCAGAGAATAATTTAGATTAGTTCTGATTTTACTTTCCTAAAAAGAAGATTGTAGAGGCTTTAGCATCACTATCTTCAAGGAATGGGGAAAACATAAAGCCGACTTGGCTTTATGTCTTTGAAATTAAAAAATCCAGAAAGAACATACAGTCCCTTGTGAAAGTATTCGGCCTCCTTGAACTTTTCAACCTTTTACCACATTTCAGGCTTCAAAGATATAAAACTTTGTTTTTTGTGAAGAATCAACAAGTGGGACACAATCATGAAGTGGAACAAAATGTATGTATATTTCAAACTTTTTAACAAATTTAAACTGAAAAATTGGGCGTTTAAAAATTATTCAAACCCCTTAAGTTAATATTTCATAGCACCACCTTTGCTGTGATTACAGCTGTAAGTCGCTTGGGTATGTCTATCAGTTTTGCACATCGAGAGACTGAAATTATTGCCACTTCCTCCTTGCAAACAGCTGGAACTCAGTGAGGTTGGATGGAGAGCGTTTGTGAACAGCAGATTCTCTTTTTCCTCAGATTGTCGATTGGATTCAGGTCTGGACTTTGACTTGGCCATTCTAACAACTGGATATGTTTAATTTTCTAAGCATTCCATTGTAGATTTTGCTTTCTGTTTTGGATGGGTGTCTTGTTTGGAAGACTGATCTTCGTCCCAGCCTCAGGTCTTTTTTGCAGACTCCATGAGGGTTTCTTCCAGAATTCTCCTGTATTTGGCTTCATCTGTCTTCTCATCAATGTGAACCATCTTCCCTGTCCTGCTGAAGAAAAACGGGCCCAAACCATGATGCTGGCCACCACGTGTTTGGCATTGGGGATGGTTGTTTCAGGTGATGAGCTGTGTAGCTTTTACACCAAACTTAAAGTTTTGCATTGTTACCTAAAAGTTGGACTTTGGTTTCATCTGACCAGAGCACCTTCTTTCACATGTTTGGTGTCTACCGGTGGCTTGTGGGTAACTTTAAACCACTCTTTTTAAGAAATGGCTTTCTTCTTGCTACTCTTCCATAAAGGCCAGATTTGTGCAGAATACAACTGATTTTTGTGGAAAGACTCTCCCAGCTCAGCTGTTAGATCTCTGCAGTTCATCCAAAGTGATCGTGGGTCTCTTGGCTGTATCTCTGACCAGTCTTCTCCTTGTTCGAGCTGAAAGTTTAGACGGATGGCCCGATCTTTGTGGATTTGAAGTGGTCTGATCTTCCTTCCATTTCAATATTACCGCTTGCACAGTGCTCCTTGGATGTTTATAGCTTGGGGAATCTTTTTGTCTCCAAATCCAGCTTTCTCCACAACAGTATCTGAGACCTGCCTGCTGTGGTCCTTGTTTTTCATGATGCTCTCTGCACTTTAAACTGACTTCTAAACTGTCACAGAGCAGGTGCATTTATATGGAGGCTTTATTACACACAGATGTATTCTATTTATCATCATTAGTCATTTAGGTCAAGATTGGATCATGAAGAGATCCTATTGAACATCTGGAAAGAGTTTGCTGCTCTGAAAGTAAATGGGCTGAATAATTTGGACGTCCATTTTTTCAGTTTTTCTTTTGTTAAAAAGTTTAAATATCCAATAATTTGGTTTCCAATTCATGTTTGTGTCCCACTTGTTGATTCTTCACAAAAAATTACAGTTGTATATCTATATGTGTGAAGCCTGAAGTGTGGCAAAAGGTTGAAAAGTTCAAGGCGGCAGAATACTTTCGCAGGGGACTGTATTTTGATGACAGTACAGTATTGTTAGGGCTTTGGATCGCTGCTCAGGTGGCAATCCGATTCGATTCACGAAATCAAACCACGATTCTTACTTTATATTATAATGTTAATTGCTATGTGTATGTCTATTTACTGGATTTATTAAATTTGAATTTAATTGCATTTAATCCTTATTTATACCTTTATTTAAAACAAGAGATCAGAATCAACAAAACTGATTTTAAAAAAACCCCACAAAGATTCAGATTGAAAGAAATGCTGTTTGTCATTTTAACATTTTTTAAAATCTTTGGTCAATCTTCTGTTTAAGTTCGCACTGACATAAAAGGGAAAAGAAACACTGATGTTTTGGATAATTTAAAAACGAACCTGAAATTTTCTCCAGTTTTCTATCCATAAAGTTCAACATTTTACGTTCTAAGCTTTACATATTGGTGCAGAGCCCTTGTGAAAAAATTGTTTATTTACGCAGCAGAATCAGCTGATTCCCGTTTATTACATCCGCCTTTCAGCAGCGTGAGGCTGCGTTTCTTCAGAATAAGATGGAGTTTCATTAATTACATCAACTGTTGAAGAGTTATCATAACCGAAAGAATGTAAACACTGGAGCTAAAGCTCCGGTGTTGAAGCTAATTTTTTTTTTCTTACAAGTTATGTCAGTGAGCGGACTGCAGTCTCAGTTTCTGAAGGAAAAAAAGTTTTTTAAATAAAGAGGATTATATTCATTGTATTATAATGTTTTTGTATTTTTTAGTGTTTTGGGAGTCATTTTGAGATGGATACCAAATGTATCAGAATGATGCAAGAAGAAGGGTGACATTGAGGAGATGGCGGAAGAAAATGGTCCAACAAGAAACAGATTTCCTGGTGGATGTACAAAGAGAGTGAGCAACAAATCAGAAGAACTGGTTTAAACAGGGACCATTGAGCAAAGACAGAAGGGTGGGTGTGTCTCCTGGAAAATGATCTGCATAAAATCAAAGAGGGTTTTTGATACAGAGATTGGTGAGTCTTAAAGAAAAAAAAAACGTTAACAGCCAGTGCTAATCAGAATAATGTTCTCATCATTTCAATAGATCCTGAAATGATCATCTGAGGTTGGTGTCTGCATCTCTTGACCAAATTTAACTGCAGAATGAGCCCATTAGTCATCACAATTCTGTCTAGGATGGAATAAACTCCGGTCTCCAATGGATGCCTGGCTGTAATTAATGCTGGGCTGGCTGCAAATTATTTTGGAGTAAACACCAAGCTGTTACTGTTATATTGACTTACTTTACTTATAAATGAATCTTTTAAAAGGTTGTCACAATGGAGATCACTGCCAGTGATGTTTCTTACTAAATTCCTGAGTTTAGAAATGTAAACCTCTATTTAAAATTTGATGCTTAACAACATAAAAGAAAAACTGGATGGCTGGACTGTCATTGTTGCCACTAATTATTAGCCATGTCCCGATCCGAAATTGGGCCCGATCAGGTGGTTGAAGACTGGATCAAAATCGGGCTCTGTTGTCCGATCAGGATCGGATATTTCATTCATTCTTATTATGATCAGCGCTTTATATTTCAAGTTTGTTATTCCGGATAAATACTCCACTAGAAGTCTGTATGTCAGGAACAGATCACAAAATGTTTTTTTTCAGAAAACGCAGCAGAAAACGGCAACAGTTCAAGCAGAGGACTGATGTTAACAGTTCAATAAAGCTAAACTATTCAATCACGAATTCAGACTTCCAGGATCAATAACTCTTTTGAAAACACTTTAAACTGACAGCTAGTGTCTCTAAACAACAACGTCTAAAAGCATTTCCACAGAAAAAAGACAGTCTCATTTCTTTTTAATGTGAAGCTCTTCGTGCTGAAGAGAGATGGCTAAATAGCAGCTGCTAACTGCTACATGCTGGCGCTATGATTTAACTCCTTAGGACCCGAGCTGTACTTTCATATGCCTGTTTTATTTATCTGAAAGAGAAATAAAAGTTAAGAAAATTAACTACTCTGATAATAAAACTGAAAATGGAATGTCTTAAGAACTTAAAAAGAAGCAAATAATCTTAAAAAAGAAACAAACAAAAAACTAATAAATGAAAATTAATAATGATATTAGCTAGTCATGAACACGCATAAAATTCATGCTAAAACAAAGTCATAATTTATTTTTAAGAATTCTAAATGAGGACAGGAATCATATTTGGTCAAAACTGTTCAATAGCTCTAAAGATAAAGCTTAAGGTTCCAATGGCATGCTGCAGGACCCCCGTGGCTGCTTCTTGCTGGTTCATGTTAGTGTCTGATAAAAATGGGAGTTTCTCGATGGCAGCCTCTTGTCAATCAGAGCACAAGAAATCATCTGCCTTCCTTTTCATGCAAAGTACCTTCCGTTTCATGCATACTCTTCTCTCACACACACATATATACTTTTCCTCTCACTCACATTTATACATGTCTTTCACATACATATATTCTTTGTGAAATACTGATATACATTTCAAATATGGGTGAGTATATATATGTGTGTACGGGAGTACGTTTACATATGTGAGAGTGAGAATGTATGTATGTGTAAGGTAATATAAATGCATGCGAGAGAGAGAATATATGTATGTGAAAGAAAGTATATATGTATGCGAAAGAAAGTATGTATGTATGCGAAAGAAAGTATGTATGTATGCGAAAGAAAGTATATATGTATGCGAAAGAAAGTATGTATGTATGCGAAAGAAAGTATGTATGTATGCGAAAGAAAGTATGTATGTATGCGAAAGAAAGTATGTATGTATGCGAAAGAAAGTATGTATGTATGCGAAAGAAAGTATGTATGTATGCGAAAGAAAGTATGTATGTATGCGAAAGAAAGTATGTATGTATGCGAAAGAAAGTATGTATGTATGCGAAAGAAAGTATGTATGTATGCGAAAGAAAGTATGTATGTATGCGAAAGAAAGTATGTATGTATGCGAAAGAAAGTATGTATGTATGCGAAAGAAAGTATGTATGTATGTGAAAGAGTATATATGTATGCGAAAGAGAGTATATATGTATGCGAAAGAAAGTATATATGTTTGCGAAAGAAAGTATATATGTATGCGAAAGAGAATATATGGATGCGCAAGAGAGTATATATGTATGTGAAAGAGAATATATGTATGCGAAAGAGAGTATATATGAATGTGAGAGCAAGAATATATGAATGTGAAAGGTTCAGAATAAATAATGTCTTGTACGGCCCCTCATAATTTTCAGCTCTACAGACTGTTTATAAACAAAAATACAATCGCATACGTCAATAGGGTCGTTTTATTGTGGAATTTGTTGTTTGTTTGTTTTTTTTTTTCAAACATGATGATATATATATATATGTAGTTGTATAATAAAGAAAAAAATGTAAATGTTGAAAAATCTGTTATATTTTGAAAATTGACCAGATTTTCTCGTGTGTCTTGGCGTAACTTCCTGCCAGGATCTTCGTCAAGATCGCTCATCTATTAAGAAGGGCGCCGAATGGAAGCGGCCTCCGTTCCGCGGCGCTTTGCATCACTATAGCTTCCATATGTTCTCCATCTCCACCAGCTCAGCAGGTCTGTTTTTTGTCAGTGAAGATTGGAAATGGCGCTCAGACGCACTCACCTCACTGGACTTCAGCACGCCAAAGAGAGGGTAGAGGAAGGCTGGAACCAGAGCGGCTGCCCCCAGAGGAACGGCCTCAGACACCCAGTAGACCGCCGTCACCATCAAGACGTACGCACAGCATGCTTCCTGCAAAGCAAAGACCACCAGCGTCAACCTCCGTTCAGGACGCCACATACGTTCATTATTACTGTGTTCTTGTGCTGTTCAGACGATGCTGCTTCAATCAGGCAATAGTTATATAAAAACCGACATACCAGCTTCTCATGTTGCAACACCAGAGGGCTTAGTGACGGCTCTCCAACACCGAAACAAGACGAATCTCGTGACATTTCCTAAGACCTCAATTAGCAGGTCTTTCATGAGCCACTCAGAGGTGACAATCCAACCATAAGAAGTCCTAAAGTACCCGACCTGCCTCCCGCGTCAGAATTACACAGAGGTTGTGACACGCTCACGGCACCTTTACATAAGGGGAGCGCTAAGAAGAACAGGTCAGTTAATCTCAAATTAATAAACCCGGAGGAGGGAGAATTAGCCACAGGGCTCAAGCAGAACGCATGCCGGGGCGTGTTCAAACTGCACAGAAAACTCCAACTGCGATTGTTCAGAGTAACAAAGAAACCCTCACAGCTCCAGCAAATCTCTGCTGACGGCAAATGTTGTGCGGTTTCACGGGTAGAAGTGAGGTTTGTCCAAAAACTTCCCAACATGAGGAGCAGCTAGCAAACAATGCACGGAAAACACGTGCAGCTCTATCAGGGGGATATAGTGTACTTTTACATGTAAAGAAGGTGATCCAGAAAACTTTATACAACTCCAAATATGTAGTTCTGTAAATAGTCTGCAGCTTTAATTTTTATAACCAATGACATGGTTTTTATTTTTGTTTCCAACTATTTAACGTAACAGTATCGGTCAAAGAAAATCATTTTTTTATTAATACGTTTGCAAATTCAAGTGAATTTTTGATTAGATCAACTATTATTTGATTTAACTACACCAAAGGGATTTTTTTCAAAAGAAAAATTATATTTATGTCAAAATCTAAGATTTGTTTTTGCCTGAAAATAAGTGAAATATTAATAACAAAAAATATTAAATGATATTATAATTACGTTTTATATTGATATATACCCCTTTTAAAAACCTAACAATCACATTTTAAAATCTTAATAAAAGAGATTTTAGATTTATTTGCTATTTAAAATCTTTTAAAATACTTTTAAAGTCAGAACCAAGTGTATAAAGAGCAATTAGGTAATAAATGAATGCTGTATTTGTCTGACAACAATAATAACAATAGAGATTTTCTCATTTCCAAGCACAGTGGTTGACGTAATATCTTAATTAATTGTTAGTATTTAAGGCTGCAGTGACACTGCACAGATACAAATACACAAAAACTGATTTGAACACCCTGGAAACGGCCTAATTATGGAAAGAAATTCAGATGATACAACATTTTTTTTTAAATTTAACCAAATTATATACTGATGCCCAACAATACAACAATTAACTCATTTATCTGCCAAGAATACTAACATTTTAGCTATTAGAAACTCAAGACATATTTCAAACCTTACTGATACAAAAATGTTTGTGCAAAATGCATGTGAAAAAAAAAAAATACACTTCATGTGTACACAAATATTCTATAAAAATATTAAAATGTTAACAGCCAGCATTAAAACAAAGACAAGCCTCTTAATTGGTTTAAGTCTGTAAATTGGATTAAAAAAAGGATTAGTTGTTAAGAAGAAACAATATTTGCTTCAATGAATCTGTAAAAGACAAAACAAAGAAAATCCACAAAATATGTATAAAAGTAGTTATCCATAGTGTTGCTGCAGTGATGCTAAACAGATTACATACGATCAGCTGTCACAGCACAACAAACAGTGTAAAGTAGTTAGTAGATTGAAATGCAGCCACTGGAAAACATCAGAGAAAAAACAAACAGGGCTTGGATTTTAACATCTTTTTTTTTTCCATGCAGTAAAAATTCCTGATGGAAGACTGCACGCTCGACAACAGGGGTGACAAACTCAATCACACAAGGAGCCAAAATCCAAAACACACCTGAGGTCGCGGGCTGACCAAGTTATACATTTATAAAAAAACTTCTAAAAAACATTTTTAAAACAGTAACTTTTTAACAAATATGAACAAGATATATAGCATTGCCTGCAATAATGCTAGCGTGAATGCTGTAAGCTGAATTTGGCCACTGAAGATGCTGAAATTGATTGTTAAAAACACTAAAGCTGATGGCTGAAAATGCTAAAGCTGATGGCCAGCTAAAATATTGGCTAAATGCCAAATTAGCCAAAAAAAGCTAACAAAACAAAACTTGGGTTAGCCAAAACAGCTACCAAGTAGCTGAAAAAAAAAAATAGCACAACTTCAAAATAGCCTAAAAAAACTGAAAAAAAAAGCCTAAATTAGCCAAAAAAGCTAGCATGTAAATATTAGCTAAACACCAAAATAGCCACACACAAAAAAAAAATCAACTTAAATCTTAAATAACTTTCAATATTTTAATCTCCATAAAAATACATTTTGTCAAAATTATACAAGTTAGATATAAGCGCAAGATAACATCGATCCATTAATGAAAATAGAATAGAATGATCTGGAGGGCCGGATAGAATTACCTGGAGGGCCGGATCCGGCCCCAGGGCCTTGACTTTAACACACGTGGTCTACATGAATATGCTTCTTATAGTTAAGCTTCCTGTGCTATTGTTTTGAAAGGACAAAGGTCAAAAGAACCGACCCTGCAGCATTCAGCAGGTACATCCACATCACCTCTTTATTTAACACCTCAACAGCAGTCAACAGAACTTTAACTTTCTTGAACAATGAAAAGACGTCGTAATGAGCCTCGATCTGCTCGGTCCTGCAACATTATAGATGTAAACCTGCAGGTTAATGACTGCATGTGGGGGACGGCAGTGACTGGACATCAGCTTCACAAACACAAACTGTCAATGCAAAGACTTTACTTTCCTTTACACATATTTAAATGTAAAGGAAAGCCTTTACACTCATGTGTAAAAACACATTTAAGTTTAAAAATACAAAAGTTTAAATGTTTTGTTATCAGACATGAGTTTTTAGAAGAAACCGATGATAAAGAGACTCATCAGCGTCTCCGACCATTGACTGTAGCTTATCAAAGGATGCAGTTGATGCAACTCTGTCAAAGATCTGAAGCCTCATCAGCGATAGAATGGCTCGCTCTTGTCGGTGGCAGATATGCAGCTTTTCTGATAATCAGACTTTAAACACAAACGTGTCACAGGGCAGAAGGTCAGCTTTAATCTGAGGGGGTTCACACCTCACTCTCAAGAGGATTTTTGCACAGAATGGAACCATCAGAGAGGAAAAAGTCTTTAAACCAGATAACCAAAAAAAAAAAGTCACAAGATATGTTGATAAATTAAATTAACAGACATCAAAGTCCACAATGGACATTAGGCCTATGTAAAAGAACTTAAATCAAGCCTAGATAAACTTTATGGATGTAAACTTTTGAATACATACTAATCTGATGAGAACAGGTTTTCTGGAAGTCTGTTCCAGATCTGTGGTGCATAGAAGCTGAATGCAGCTTCTCCATGTTTAGTTCTCTGACTCTAGGAACTGATAAAAGCCGGATCCTGATGATCGAAGAGGTCTGGCTGGTACATACTGGGTCAAGAGGTCAGTCATGTATTTTGGTGCTAAACCATTCAAAGCTTTATAAACCAGTAACAGAACTTTAAAGTCTATCCTCTGAGAGACAGGTAACCAGTGGAAAGACCTCAGAACTGGACTGATGTGGTCTACTTTCTTGGTCCTTGTGAGAACCCGAGCAGCAGAGTTCTGAATAAGCTGCAGTTTCCTGATGGATTTTTTTGGTAGTCCTGTAAAAACACTGTTACAGTAATCAAGTCGACTAAAGATGAAGCATGCACTAGTTTCTCTAGGTCCTGCTTAGACATCAAATCTTTAATCCTTGAGATATTTTTGAGATGATAGTAGGCTGATTTTGTAATAATGTAATTTTATACATATTGTGTAATATATATCTGTGTGTCATCTGCATAGCTATGTAACTAATGGTGTTCTTTATAACCTGGGCCAGTGGGAGCATGTAGATGTTAAATAGAAGTGGTCCTAGGATGGAGCCTTGGGGTACTCAACATTTAATTTCTGTTGGCTCAGATGTGAAGTTACCAATTGACACAAAATATTATTCTAAGTATGTTTTTAACCAGTTTAGTACTGGACCGGCAAAACCCAACCAGTATTCCAGTCGTCTTAGTAGTATGTGTGGTCGACTGTATCAAATCCAATAAAACTAGCGCCGACATGTTTCCATTGTCTGTATATCATTAGTCACTTTGGTCAGAGCTGTGGTTCTGTCTGAAGCATGACTGGAAGAAATAGTTTTGTTTTTATTAAGAATTCAAATGGCTGATAGAAAACAACTTTTTTCAATTAACTTACTTAAAAATGGCAGATTTGATATCGGTCTATAATATTTATCTCAACTAGACTGTCCTTTTTCAGAAGAAGTTTGATTAGAGCGGTTTTTAGTGGTTCTGGGAAAACACCAGATGTTAAAGACAAGTTCAGAATCTGGAGCAGGACTGGTTCCAGGATCTTTGAAACTTTATTTTGAAGGACAGTTGGGTAAAAACCAGACCCTTCTAGCTGACAGAGCAGTAGTGTATTGATTTGATCATCACTTGACTGTTATCTTTAAAACAGTTTAGGAAATGAACTCACAAAAAGAAAAACTTTAGAAGTCTTTAGAAATCTGTTGGATAACGCACAATTAATCAACTGTTTAGATTTCCGAGGTGATGATTCGGTTCGAGGTGATGATTCGGTTCATAAATTCAGTTTTTAGAAGGATAATTGTGGCTTCCCAACTTAGAACGCCATCCTAATTTGTAATGCTTCACTGAGCTCCAAATGAGCCTCTTTACACGACACAGAGAGGTCAAACTAAATAAGTTGATCAATTACTTGGATTTTATTAACTGTTCTTGACTGAATCATTAAAAAAATCCCCTTGTGTCTTTAAGCTCCAGAAAAATGGATGTTGTTACCTATAGCGCTTTTTTAAATCTAAAATTAATCAAAACGTGCCCTTTTTAGAACCTTGAATACGTCTTGCCTTGAAGTCAGTCAAAACTCAAGCTTTATATTTGTGTTAAAGAAGTCAACAAGTAGACAAACGTCTTTGTGCAACTCAACGTTTGAAATTATTAAAGTATTTGCTTTTGTTTAGACCTTCTTGAGTTGCATAGATATGCAACAATGAGGTAGGAGGTCTTAGAATTTATCTGGTTTCTTCATGTGCATCATGTCGTTTAATGAGTCTTTTTTTAACAGTCCTTTCAGAACAGGAAGGGCATAAATCTGTCAGATAGTATGTAGTGAAGTATACAGTAACCCCCCACTTTACTCCGGTTGGTGCAAAGAGTCTGTCAGCTGTCCAAGAAGGCCGACCTGCTGACCTGGGATTGGGACATCCAGCACTTATGCAACTCCAGCTGGAGATCATTGGGGTCGGCTTAACCTCAGCTTTTTAAGTTTCAAGATGAAGACGAAAATCAATCAAATGGATAAAAGTAGACTTTGTTCTTACTACTTCTCTGCTTTCAAAACCTCAAAGACAAAACTAACCCGAGAAACGATAATGACAGGTAATCCGTTTATACAGAAACTGAACATATTCACAACAGTTTTATTTGAGAACTCACTACATCACAAAAGGTTCTTTTATCAGGATATTAATCCTATACAAATGTACAAGCAGTATTAAAGTTTATCACCGGAAATATTGTTTCAATCCTTTAAAGATGATGATTCTACACAAGCAGACTCTGTTTTTATGCCCAATCTTGACCATTAAGAACTACTTGTTTTCCAGCAATCCGTGCCTTAGTTACTTGTGTTAACTGTAACCCCAATTTACTTGATCCAGTTGGATAGAACTCCACTCTCTCCCTGATAAAAGAAGCAGCTTTCAGGCAAACTGTCTGTCCTTCATGAACCAAATCTAACTTCTAAAGTTGTGTTTCTTTTCTATAAAAACAAACTGCATCCACTGCTGCCCGGGATATAAACAACTCAGCTATCCATCACATGTAAAAGCACGCATTTTTAAGCATCACCGTGAATCCATGAAGTTTTAAACTTATGAACTTCATAGCACCAAAAAAGAAAATCAGCTTGTTTACCCGCCCACAACAGCACCTGATTGGCTGCAACTGGATTTATGCAGATTGCCCAAGAAAAACATGTTCTAGTCTTATCAAATATCTGATTATTGGATCACAGTCAGTATCAGATGAAGAACATCTGAATATCCTGATCACAAAAAAAAATTCAGATTTTATTGACCAATCCCGTGCCTTGCTTCACTGCCCACCTGTAGCCAAATTGAGTTTTTACAGTCCGAGATTTCCTGGTCTCAGTCATTTGAGATATTCACTGGAAGCTACCATCTAAAAATTAGCGGTAGAACTTACGGTAAAAATTTACTTTAACTGCTGAAGCAATTTGCTGAAAATGCAAAAACTATTTACAAAATGTTAGCTAAAAGACTGGAAATTTGTTAATGAAATATGAAAGAGTGCTGAAGTTGACCTAAATTTCTAAAGAAAAAAAATTAGTAAAATTGCTTAAAAATCCCTAATACATGCCACATTCCCCAAAATATATTGAATGTTGCTTCAATATGAACTTAACTCCAAATGATCCCTAAAAACCTCAGTAGATGCCAAATTACCCAAAAAGCTAGCTTGTTGTTTAAATACTAGCTAAACTTCAAAATAGCTAAAAATTCCTCAGTAAACTAAATTAGTCAAAAATGTTAGCCTGTTGCTAAAAAGGCCAAACTCTAAATTACCCCAAAACCCCAGTTGAAAATAAATTAGCCCAAAACGTTAGCATGTTGATGAAATATTGGCCAAAATCCACGCTAGCACAAAAAAATCCCAGTTGATAGCAAATTAGCCTAAAGCGTTAGCATGTTGATTAGCTAAACTCAACATTAGCATAAAAAAACCTCAGTAGTTACCCAAATGAGCTAGCATAATGCTAATATTACAGCTCAATGCAATTTTTTTTTTAAATCACTTTAAAAAGGTGAAAATAGGTCATTCATTTATTTAAAGTTGCTAATCTACTTAAAAAAAAAAATTCTACATTTGAAGACTTTCTCATTTGTTTGGCATGGAGCATTTTTTGCTCAGCACTGCCTTTCTACCTCTGCTTCGTGTTCTCTGACCTCTGACTGCATCCAGCAGATGTTCTGCTCCGGTGCAGCTGGACCTCTCAAAAACACGCCAACACAACCCTGACGCAGTCTGAGGTCCATGCTGTCGTAACCACGCCACGTGGGGCCAGAAATCCAGCATGGAGGCAGGTGGATTATATAACCTAATTGCTTGGACTGAATTTCTGGTTAATTTCGACGAGGATTCTGCTCCTTTGTTCCTTCACGAGCTCCTCCTCCTCTTTAACAGACTGTAACTTTTCAATTGTAAACATGATAATTCCAGCAGATTCTGAAGGAGAAAAGCGGCTCGTTGAGCTAATCTGTGGAATTATCGTGTTAACGGTTGAAAACTTACTGGAAATCAAAGAAAATAAACACTGGAGCGCAGGAGGTATAGGGTTAAACTGAATTTGCAGGGTTTTTTCTTAATGAAATATGCCTCTATTAAACTAACAATTGGTGGATGTGGATTTATGAGCCTTTACGTTCATATTAATCCTTCCAAATCTCTGACAAAGCAGTGTTTCGGTGTCTGAAATTAAAAAAGGATTTCGCCCCAGAATGTTTCTTGTCACTACATTCAAATTTAGGATTCCCAAAACCGAAATGTTACAACAAACATGGTTTTCTGAAGAAAATCCATAAACTGTTGCACCCTTTACCTGAAGTTCAGGGGTCACCAAACTTTTTCTTGTCAGGGCCACATTGCTTTATTCTTTTCTGATGTGGGGCCGGGGTCGGTCTGAATGCTAACAGAAAAAGCACAACAATCACAGTATAAACGTAAACATTTAAATAATTAATTTCTTCAATCTTCCTAGAAGATTGCCTGCGATAGTGCTAGCGTGAATGCTGTAAGCTGAACTGAAGATGACATTTCTGATAGCTGAAGATGCTGAAATTGATAACTAAAACGGCTGAAGCTACCAGCTGGAAAACACTGAAGGTGATAGCTAGCTAAAATATTAGCAAAATGCCAAATTAGCCTAAAAAAAAAAAAAAACTGAAAAAAAAGATAAGCAGCTAGAACAGCTATAACACCATCCATCCATTTTCTTTGCTGCTTTATCTTTTTTGGGGTTGTGAGGCTGCCGGAGCCTAACCCAGCAACTGATTGGCAAAGGCGGGGTTCACCCTGGACAGGTCGCCAGTCTGTCAATAACAAATAGCTGAAATATTAGCAAAACTGCAAAACAGCCAAAAGGAACGGTTTTGTCAGAACAGCTAGCATGGGCTAAAATATTAGCTAAACTAAAAATTAGCCTAAAAAAACTGAACAAAGTCTAAATTAACCAAAACAGCTAGCATAGTTGCGGAAATATAAGCTACATGCCAAATTAGCCTTAAAAACTGGTAAAATGTGTAATTTAGCCAAGACAGCTAATGTAAAGCTAAACTATAAGCTAGGCTAAAAATTAGCCCAAAAAACTGAAAAAAATCCTAAATTAGCCGAGACAGCTAGCATGATGTGAAAATATTTGATAAACCCTAAAATAGCCTAAAAATCCAAAGTAAATGCCAAAATAGTTAAAAAGCTAGCATAAAAAGAGCTGAATATTTTAAACGCTAAAAGAGCTGAAGCTATGAAATAGATAATAAAAAGATTAGAATAAATAAAAAGACGTTCGGAAGAAAAACAACAATATTGGAGGCTAATAAGTTAAATCAATATAAAACCAATAAATAGTCTATCCTCTCATAGGTCAGACTGCAGAAGGGTAAATATGAAGTCACGTTCTATGTAGGTCAGGCCATAGTTTTTGGGGACCCTTGCTCTAAATAAAATACGAACAAATAAATAATTTAAGCACATGTATAGTTACTGTAAATAAATAGATCTTCCTCAATCCTTGACATTAGAAACAGATTAAATTGTGTGATTTTTCATCCAAAAAAACCCCACAAATAAACGTGAAAGCGTAAAGAAATGTACAAATAAATGTAAAAATGACCAAATACTATCAACAACACACACGATGCAGCAAAAACTGATCAACCATCATTATAGTCCCATGTGTGGAAACACTGAATTTAGCAAAGACGTGACCCTACCGTGTGGTAGAAAGTTCTAGTAACAGATTATTCTGATGCGGAATAACAACAGTGGGCTGAACTTTGTAAGACTTGCTAATAATTTGTATTAACTTGTTTGTACACATGATACAAGGAATGTGGAAAACTTTGCCAGCACTGTTCAGTATTTATCTCCGAGTCATACTGGTGGAAGTTTGGGATCAAGATGGATCCATTTGAGGTCAGTGAATCGGGTCATTTGAAATGAATCAATATCGACTGAATCAGATCAGTAGTCACAAATTCTGATATGAATTAAGGTCATTGAAAGGAATAGTTCCATCTCTAAAATATATGGAAATTGTTACTTTTTCCAAAAAAACCTCAGATTCTGAGCTAGCTTTTTGGTTAATTTGTCATCTACTTAGGTTTTTTTTATGGTAATTTGGTGTTCAGCTAATATTTAAGCAACATGCTAACGTTTTTGGCTAATTTGTTATCAATTGGGGTTTTTATAGGGTAATTAAGAGTTTAGCTTCTATTTTAGTAACAGGTTAACATTTTTGACTAATTTAGTTTACTGGGGAATTTTACACTATTTTGGAGTTTAGCTAGTATGTAAGCAACAAGCTAGCTTTTACGGCTAATTTGGCATCTACTGAGTTTGTTTTTTTTCTAATTTGGAGTTTAGCTAATATTTCAGCAACATGCTAAAGTTTCTGGCTAATCTGTAGTCAACTGAGGTTTTTATAGGGTAGTTAAGTGTTTGGCTTCTATTTTAGCAACAGGCTGACATTTTTGACTAATTTAGTTTGCTGATGAATTTTAAGCTACTTTGGAGTTGGCTGGTATTTAAGCAAAAAGCTAGCATTTTTGGGAGATTTGACATCTACTAAAGATTTTTGGGCTAATTTGGAGTTCAACTAATATTTAAGCAACACACTACTTGTCAAATTGGCATGTTTTAGGGATTTATAAGCAATTTTGCTACAATTTTTTCAGAAATGTAGGCCAACTTCAACGCTCTTTCATAGTTCTTCAACTAAATTTATAGTCTTAGCAAATTTAATATTTTGCAAATGCATTTTCAGCAAATTGCTTAAATTGCAATTAAAGTAAATTGTGACACCATTTTCAGCAAAAAGCTTCACTAAAAATAAAGTTACTTTCACTCAAGTTGGTCTCAAAACATGAACAGAAACTAGAAAATGATGTTTAACTCAAGCACTGAAGATCCAACGGGTCTGAATCACATCAAAAATCAACCTTTAGATTTATTTTATGGACTTTTTTTAAACTGATCAGAACAGCACGTGCTGCATGAACAACCCCGAGGATCATTTTCGAACCCATGAAGAACCAGCAGTTGGTCTGTTCTGATCAGGTCTGTCACTGATCTCATCAGCATGTGGAGACATCTCCACACTCAGCTGGTGAGCATCCATCCGGAGAGGACAGTGAGCCTTTGAGGCACGCGCGCACGCGCGCGCAGCCTCTCATCCGCAGCATCTGTAGGTAGTCATCTGTGAAACGCGGTGGTTTGTGGGTGTCTGTACTCACGCTGGTGGGGTGGATGAGCGGCAGCGGCAGGAGGGACAGCGGGATTAACACCACCAGGATGAGCTTCCGCGCCCGCCACAGCTTCCGGAACAGGTCCATCCTGGCAGCGGCCTCCAGCCTCATGAGTGACCGGGAGTTCTGAGCGAGCAGACGAAGACTCGGAGGAGCGAGAGGACCGCCACGGGCCGAGGAGGAGTGAGGGTGGCGGGGCTTGGCTGAAAAAGTGCTGTTCCTACCCAGTGCCCGAAGAACCGCCGCTCCCTGTGGGGGTCTGAAGCTCACCGGGGCCCCAGGTGAAGCTGCCGGGGTATTTAAGAGGCCGCAGATTCATGCTAATTAGCCCAAACTCTGCCCCACCCTCACGGCCACCTTTCCACCAATCAGGGAGCGGGAAAAGTTTCGCACGCGGGCTGGTCCCTCAGCTAAACTCTTCCTTCTAGAATCAACCGACATATGCTTTAATTTATCACATTTATGTAACAGCGCAGAGATTAACGGGTTTATGATGAATAAAGTTTAATTTTATGGAATATAAATGTGTCTAGAACATTATTAAGTTTTTGAGCGACCGTAGAGATACTTTAAAAATGTGTCCTTTAAATTATATATTTTTTATCTCCTTACTTTTGACCAGTTTGTCATATTTATTCATCTATACAAAATATTTCAACAAATAAGCATGAATACCTCAAAAATACAATAATATTGAATATCGGATACTGGAAAATAAATAAATTTTGCTAAAGAGTTTGAATTTTAAACAATAAACGCGTTTTTTTTTATTAATATTATTCAAATATAATTTTAAACAAATTTTTGCTAATGACAAACTTTGCACCCTACAGAATATGATACAATTAGTTGATGTGTCCAAATCCTATGGCCCAAATTTGGGTGCTTTTTTTTCTTCTAAACTTTATTGAAAAAAAAAAAGTTAATATCAAAACACTGTACCAGAAAAACACAAAAAAATTGAATAAAAAAAAACAGGAAATTAAAGTTGATGAAAAATAAAATGATGATTAAAGAGCATATTTGAGTAAATCGCAACATGAAGAAAATAGACACTTTTCACAGTAACATCTTATAATTAGTGCTAATTATAAGTAAGTAAAAACTAATTTTTTCTGTGTTTTTTGTTTGTTAACCCCCTAAAGCCTGAATTTATTTCCAGCTACGACAAAAAAATACAAAAAACATGGCATTGCTTTTTACTTGATGATACATACAGGTAATTTTGGAATCAAAGTGGCCTGTTACATATTTTAGACATCTGGCATTATGGGTTAAATTTTCCATGAGTAAAATATGATATCCAAAATCATAGGATAACTTAATATCTTCACACAAAGGGATTGTTATAAAACAAATCAAATCTGTCTGAAATGTCTGAGTGAATGTGCAAGACCAAAAAAGACATGTTTCTGGTGAGGAATGGTAAAATTAACAGTTTATACAGGTTTTTTCTTTGTTTTTTTGTTTTTTTTTGTAGTTTGTTATAGAAGCTTTTTAGAGGGTAGAATGTTTTGAAGATTTTTGAAATTTTCTAAACTTTTTCCTGTGAATTGAACAATCAAAAAGGTCAATGAGAGACACCATGGGGTTAATGAGCGCTCCTTTTGCTTGTGGTAAGTTATATTCATAGTAAACTTTAGGGATAACACAAGAAATGACAAAATTTAGAAGCAAGTGCTCCGTAATAGAGTAAAACACACAGTAAATTATTTTGTCCATTTAAACTCCAAAATGGACAAAAAAAACCCTGAAAAAAATTAGCCAAAACAGCTCGCATATGGCTGAAATATCAGCTAAACTCCAACATAACCTAAAAAAATTAATAAATGCCAAAATAGTCTAAAAAAATAGCAGAATAACAAGATCTTTTTGAAAAAGAAGTACAATTATTCTTGTGAAATTATTGGATGGATCCCACAAGAGAAATAATGTAATAACATGTTTAGGATCCACCACCAACCAATGATAAAACAGGCCTAGATAACACAATATTAATGGCAACAGTTTGTGATATTGTCTTGTAATGAGGATTTTTCACATTTTTGCAAAACATTAAATTCTATATTCAGACGTGTTGCTTGGATTAATGGAAAAAGTTGTATATTTTTGCTACTTCAGAAAGTAAAGTGTGAAAGTAGTTAGAAATGTGAAGGATCAGTCATTTTAGGCAGCAGATTGCCCTCTGCTGGAGTGGTAAGGGAGAAACAGAATCTTCTAAACCAGGGGTGTCAAACACATTTTAGTCCGGGGGCCACATTCAAACCCATCTGAGCTTAAGTGTGCTGGATCAGTGACATAGCAAAACAACCTGCTATCCATTTATCTGTAACTTTCTCTTTGTTTGTGGACAGAATTTCAAGGTCATGCTTGGGAACAACAGGATATCCCCTCTGCTCCATGCAGATGATCTTGTCCTGTTGGCTTCATCGAGCAAGGACCTCGAGCATGCATTGGGAGGGATTGTGGCTGAGAGGGGCTGGGAATAAAGACAGCACAAGAGCTAGAGAGTACGGTTTACAATGCTGTAAGCTGAATTTGAGCGCTAAAGAAGCTAGTGCTGATAGCTGAAAATCACTGAAGCTAATAGCTGAAAACGCTGAAGTTGATAGCCAGCTAAAATATTAGCAAACTGTCAACTTAGCCTAAAAAACTGGAAAAAAATAAACTTAGGTTAGTCAAATCAGCTAGCGTGTAGCTAAATACTAGCCTAAACTCCAAAATAGCCACAAAATTATCATATTAGTCCAAAGAGCTCGCAGAATGCCAATTTTAAAACTTAAAACTGAAACATTTTAGCATAATTATGAACAATAAAAATACAGGAATACTTTTACAAAATTTTTATACAAGTTAAAATTAAGCTCAAAATAACATCGGGTAAATAATAACAATAAAATAAAATGATCTGGAGGGCCGGATAGAAGTACCCGGAGGGCCGGACTCGGCCCCTGGGTCGTGACTTTCACACCTGTGGCGTACGGTAGCCCTCAGGGGCCTACTTAGGCTTTCTGATGTTGTTTTCACACCAAACGTGATTTACACATCAAGGACATTGAATTTAATGTTAAATCAATGTATGGGTGCAAGCAGACGTCCCGCGGCACGATTTGAGCATTACGGCGGGATTTGGGTGTTGGGTGCGGCACCTCCAGATTTCAAATATTTCAACTTATCATGGACAAAGCTTTGGGTACTCTCTGTTTTCAGTGACTCGATACAAATCCAATACTGCAGATTGTGCGAGCGTTCTCGTCCTGAACCTCCATCCGTTTTCTTAACCTGCTGTTTCCCTATCGGAGCTGCAGGGTTGCCAGGACCTGTCCCGGTTACTGATGGGCTAAGGCAGGGTACACCTGGACAGGTCACAGGGTCCATGGGGCTGGAGTGATTGCTCCTACCCCGTCTGTCCTGCTCGCTGGCCAGCCCACAGAGAGCTGCTACAGCAGGGCTGCTCATTCCTGGTCCTCGAGATCTACCACCCTATTTTTCAGATCTCCAAGCCCTGCCAGCTGCTGAATGGTTCAGTCAGATGTCTCCACAATCTGATTGGAAGAACACACCTGGTCCAGGTAATCAGCAGGAAGCAGTACAAGGAGAGCTGAAGAACAGGCAGGGTGGTAGATGGAATGAGCAGCCCTGTGCTACAGAATGAGGACGCAAGGTGTCCAGGAATCCTGAACTCTATATTTGTCTTATTTTCATTGAGAGTTTTATACTTACTTTGATTTATTTCCTTTCGGAATAACGTGGAACAGCAAGTCTTCAAACTAGTGGTGACAAACTCAAACAGAGCATTGTGTGATCTGGGGGTCATTGTGGTCCTTCCTGCTGAGTTAAGATAGTGTCTGATTTATTGAAGACAATTGACCGAGGCGAGAGCCTCGACACGTGTCAGCGATGTGGAGAACGCTGCATCCTCCTATAACATCTAGGAGCAATGTGGGGTTCAGTGTCTTGCTCAAGGACACATGGCCGGGGAAGATGGGAGCCAAACCTGCCTCTTCTGACCAGAGGTCGGCTGCACTGCCTCTTCACTATGACCAGGTATTCATAAAAAATCTCCATAAATTAACTTTATCTTCTCTTTAATTAACTTTACTTTAACTTTAATTATATTCCACAGCACATTTTTTGAGCTGAGTCAGGCCTGGAACTCGGGGGAGGAAGCCTGAAACGGTGCAATAAGAAATAAAATTAGGAACTTTTAATTTCTGACTTGAAAAATCAATAAATCCTCATCTTAAGTAATGAATTGAGTTCAGAAAAATACGTTTCTAATCTGTAGTTTTTATAAGCCAAAAAAATATCCATAAATATCCTTCAACACTGACAGTACAATTTTAGGGGATTCCCCTTTAAATCTGATGACATCATCAGTGTTGATGATGTCATCAACAATTTTAGGGGATTCCCCTTTAAATCTGATGACATCATGATGTCATCAGATTTAAAGGGGAATCCCCTAAAATTGTTGATGATGTCATCACCATGCCTCATAAAGTTCAAAGAGAATTCCTATATACCTCAAATGATGTCATCATTCACAGACTTCAAAGAGAGAGAATTGTGACCTCATTTGACATCATCAAAATACCCAAGCAGAGTTCCCAAACAGAACCGTCTCAACTGATAAAGTTACACCTCGGATCTTCTGAAAGACGTTCGATTTTCGGGAAAACCTTTGACATCGAGGATTTTCATCCACTAAAGAATCACTACAAAGTTCAAGATTATTAACAGAGAAAGATACTTGAAGACACAATGTCTCAGGGAACACCAGCAAACACCAGCACTGTTGACGTTCACACCGGCAACTATTTGGTTGGGGATTTGGGAATTTATAAGGTTGGAAATTTCGTGGGGCAAGGTAGTTTTGGAAAAGTAGCAAAATGTACCAAACTGGGCTGTGCAGAAACCTTTGCCCTTAAAATCATTGAAGATGTCTCAGCAGGAGCTCTAGAAGTGAAAGGCATAGAGCTGATCAAAGATCTGGATCCAGATAAAAGCCATCTGATGAAGTTTTATGAATCTTTTGAGTATAAAGATTATCTTTGTCTGGTTTATGAATTTCTTCAGGAAGACTTGGACGATTTCCTTGAGAGAAGGAACAACAAGCCGCCTCATCTGTGCGTCATCAGAGCCATGGCTCAACAGATGCTGGAGGCTCTGGTCGCTCTCAAAAGTATCAATGTGACCCACGGCGACATCAAAATGGACAACATCATGTTCATCAGTCACAAAAAGCAACCTATGCGACTCAAACTCATAGACTTCGGTTGGGCAATGAAGACGGATCAACTGCGGACCGGCTGCTTAATGCAAGCCCTCCCCCTCAGAGCGCCCGAGGTCATTCTGGGGCTCCCTCTGGACGAAAGCATCGACATCTTTTCTCTCGGCATGACTTTGATCTCGCTGTACGCCACCGATTACATCTTTCCGTGGGACACCGAGTACTGTGTCATTCAATGTCTGGTGCAGCTGTTCGGTTTACCAGAAGAAGACTTCTTCAAATCAGGATTGTACAAAGAGCGATTTTTCTGTCGGGGGAAGAAGTTCTTTTATGGCGGCTGGAGGCTGAAGACACCGGACGAATACGAGAAAGAAACAGGAGAGGTGGTTGAAAAGAAGAATTTTGTCGTCAAACTGGAGGATCTGCCCAAAAACCACCGAGACTCTTTTTCAGTCTATGATGACGACGACCATAGAGTCTTCCTAGACTTTATCAAGCGCATGCTGGTTTTTAACCCTAAAGATAGAGTCACGGCAAGTCAAGCCCTCAATCACGACTTTATTACAATGAAACACCTCTCAGGGGAACGTAAGGCCTTCTATGCCACCTTTGCCAAAACTGCCATGAGGGACGCCAAGCTCATTGGAAAGGAAGACGATCCTCCAGCAGTTCCTGTGGGTGTGGCTAGCTCAGGTGAGGTAGCTTCAACCACAAACACAGCAGACATCTCTGACGCTCCTTCACGAGTCAAGTCTTCACCAAAAAAGAAGCGTTTCAGGTTTATTCGTCAGATCTTCACTAGAATCAGCAACTTTTTCACTCGCAAAACGTGAAAAAATCATTCTGTTTGATTGGAAGACGTGGATCTAAAAAGAAGAGACGAGCAATGCTGGTCACATGGATAGATAGATTAGAGGATATAAATTAGGTTTTCACTATGAGCTTTAGATTTTCTGTTTCTGTTACAAAGAAAGAATTAGGATAACAAAAAAAATATCCAACATGTTTTTAGTAGCTGTAGTTATGTTTTTTTTTAGGTTTTTTGTTGTTTTATTTTTCCTTTGTAAAAACCTTCAATTTTTTCACTTACTTACCCTTTTTACCTTTTAAAAAAAAAAGTATATGGAAAAAAATTATTTTATACATATTTGTTAAAAAAAAAAAAGTATAAGGAAGAAAAATTATTTTATACATATTTTGTAAAAAAAAAAAAAAGTATATGGAAGAAAAATTATTTTATACATATTTTGTAAAAAAAAAAAAAAAAAGTATATGGAAGAAAAATTATTTTTATACATATTTTGTAAAAAAAAAAAAAAAGTATATGGAAAAAAAAAATTATTTTATACATATTTTTGTTAAAAAAAAAAAAAGTATATGGAAAAAAAAATTATTTTATACATATTTTGTAAAAAAAAAAAAAAAAAAGTATATGGAAAAAAAAATTATTTATACATATTTTGTAAAAAAAAAAAAATTCCCCCCCGAAGAACCTTTACCTTATCGTGGTGGGGGGGTTTGAGTGCTTGAGTGATCCAAGGGCTTTTGTTGTCTGGAGCAAATACCTCTGATGGGGTATCCCATGGCAAACAAGTCCTAGGTGACAAGCCAGACTAAGAGAGGTTCAACTTTATAAAAACTTTTAAATTTAGACCTGTTGTGTCACCCATACAGATGTCATAGTGGTCCCATTCTGGTCCCAAGTCTGAGACCTGGAGGCCAGGCTTCCTCCCCCGAGTTCCAGACCTGACTCGGCTCAAAAAATGTGCTGTGGAATATAATTTAAGCGAAGTTAATTTATAGAAAATTTTCTATGACCAGAGGCAGAGCAGCCGACGTCTGCTCAGAAGAGGCAGGTTTTGGCTCCCACCTTCCCCGGCCATGTGTCCTTGAGCAAGACACGCCAGCGTTAACACATGTCGAGGCTCTTGCCTCGGTCAATTGTCTTAAACTCCCCCCACAACTATTTTTTTTATTTCCTTTAAACGTTCCCAGTGGGGTTTTAATTAGGGCTGTGAAGCTTTTAGCAAAAATTCCACATCTTAAATGTCTTAAAAAGCAATTTTTCCTGTTGATATGAAGCCTTCGTTTCCAAAAATTCCTCTGTGTGGGCGTGGCTTCTGGTGCTGAGCTGCGTAACCCCGCCCCTTATACCTCCAGATATACTAGCGAGACTCACACTTTGATAAGTGAGTCAGTTTCTAAATGCGTGCAGCCAGTGGAGGTTGCAGATGGAGATGAAGGGTTCCGTTCAGGAGATCGGTTCCGGTTAAACCACCCGGTGGATCCTGAGCGGAGCTGCTATAAACAAAGCAGCGGCGCTCCTCATAGCAGCTCGCAAAAGACCACCGCTGCTCCTGCTGCAGCTCGCCGCTCCTGGGCGGATCAAACACGGACAGCATACTTGGGACAGCTGATGGTATTTTACTTTCAGTTTCTTTTAAACACATGAGGCCAACTTAAAAAAGTACCGTCTTGGACTCAAAATACGTCTCTTTATGTCTCTTCTTCTGAAAATAATTGAATAATTATTGAAGTTGCTGTGAACAATAAATCCAATCCATTTTTTCCTCAGATTCCTTAGGAAATAATGAAATCTAACATCAGTATGGCCTTTCAGCACAGAAGTGGGACGTCATATAGTCTTCTCCGGCCCCTACAGCTGCATCCGGGTTAGCTAGCTACTGTGACGTGAGCAAGTTTCACCAATTGTTTTTCTCTGTCACTTTAATTGACAGCGACTTAAAGGGAGAAATACTCGGAAATACAAATACGAAATGATTTCTTATTATATTTTTCTCTTTCAGAAGAAAAATGCCACACGAACATGTTAAAAACTAAAAAAAAACACAATTGTCGTCTGTTGACCATCTGTCTTTAATTAGTAAATTCTTCCAAATTGGGACATTGTACTTCATAGCTCCAACATCAAGTGTCTCTTTGTCCTTCCGGAACATTCGTTTTTTTAATCTTGTCACCAGTTCTGGTGTCTTTAATGGTGAGATGTAAATCTGTGGTTTATTCTTTATTATTTATGGTGGACACATGAAAATATTGACAATAAGGGTTTTCTCCTGGGGGTGTACTCACTTTTTTTGCCAGGGGTTTAACTATTGTTGTCTGTATAGCAATTTTGAAAGAACTGAGGAATTAACATGAAATGATCTGCACTGAGACCATACGACCACAAGAGGGTGCAATTACCCAAAACTGATGTGCGCTGGAGCTTCTTCTACAGTCATCTTTCTCCTTTGAGTTCAAGTTTAGAAGACATTTTTTAAAAAAAAAAAAAAAGCCAAAAATTTCCATCAGGAATGTTTTGTCACTTCTTATTTCTATATTTAACCCATAAAACTCAGACCCGTTTTTCCATAAAAATAAAATTATGTGGAAAAAAACCACAAACCCATTTGATCACAGAAAACATTTGAGGTATTTTCCTGTTACACTGATGTCACTATGGTTTCTCAAGGGTTAAGACCTCGCTATTGATTGGGTGCTTTATTTCTTATTTCAAAGGAAAAATCACAAAAATCTATCCATCTTAGTGAAAGACCTGAAGTTCAATCGGGAAAATGTTGGCAGAGTGATGAAAATTTACCATCAGATTTATGATTTAAGTCAAAAAGACAAGCCCGACGCTTCAGAGAGATCTAATCTTCTAATCTGTCTGCATCAGCTGAATAAAAGCTCAGGAGGACTGAGCACATGTCACTAAAACATATATTGTGGTTTCATAAATGTGTTCCTGTTTTTTTTTTTTAATTCAGGTTAAACACAAATCAAGCAGAAAGGATGACAAAAGAAGGTCAAAATAACAAGTGATGTTCTGAAATGTTTTCTCCACACGTTTTCTTCATCTTTTTTTTTAACCTCTTTCAGGTCTTTTTTCTTCATTTACTCAATCCAGTTAAGGGTCCTGGCCAGTTCAGGGTGCCCCCCCCCCATCTGCTGATCTGTAATCTGGCTCTGTTGCTCGTCTCCCAACGAAGCACCAAAACTGCAAGGAATGATCCAAAGCTCGGGAACTTCCCCTAAATCCTTCATAAACACAGATTAACTGGACGATCACCGCTGTAATCTGCTGGAGGGATCAGCACATGCTGACACGGACACATCCAAACTATAAACTTCTGTTTTTGTACACGTGTTTAGAGTACTAAACGGTGCATCAAAGAGCTTTAATTCTGAAGATAATTTATGACACAAAAAAAATGTTTCTCACAGAAAAGCATGTCCATCCATCCATCCGTCTGTCCATCCATCCATCCATTGTCCATCCATCCATCCATTCATCTATTCATCCATCCGTCCCTCCATCAATCCATCCATCCATCCATCCAATTATCCATCTGTCCATCCATCCATCCAATTATCCATCCATCCGTCCTCCATCCATCCATCCATCATCCATATCCAATTATCCATCCATCCATCCATCCATCCATCCATCCATCATCCATCCATCCATCCATCCATCCATCCATCCATCCTTCCATCCATCCATTCCATATCCATCCATCCATCCATCCAATATCATCCATTGTCCATCCATTATCTCATCCCATCAATTCATCCATCCATCCATCCATATCCATCCATCCATCCATCCAATTATCCATCCATCCATTATCCATCCATCCATCCATCCATCCATCCATCCAATTATCCATCCATCCAATTATCCATCCATCCATCCATCCATCCATCCATCCATCCATCCATCCATCCATCCTATCCATTGCCATCCCCAATTATCCATCTATCCATCCATCCATTATCCAATTATCCATCATCCATCCATCTATACATCAACTGTCCATCCATCTGTCCATCCATCCATCCATCCAATTATCCATCCATCCATCCATCCATCCATCCATCCATCCATCCATCCATTCATCTATCATCCATCCATCCATCCATCCATCCATCCATCCATCCATTCATCTATTCATCCATCCATCTATCCACCCATCCGCCATCCATCCATCCATCCATCCATCCATCCGTTTGTCCATCCAATTATCCATCTATCCATCCATCCATCCAATTATCCATGTGTCCATCCATCCATCCATCCATCCAATTATCCATCTATCCATCCATCTATACATCATCTGTCCATCCATCTGTCCATTCATCCATCCATCCCTCTATTTCTCCATCCATCCATCCGTCCATTCATCCTCAGAACCAGCTGAATTCCCTTTGGGAGTTGTTGGGTGAAGGTGGGGTAACTTCTACACACACCTCTGTACAATGTAGTGACATCACTGAACCTGTGAAACATGTTTGACTGTCTGGAGAAAACCCACATGTACACGAGGAGAACGTGAAACTAAGAGCTTCTCCCTGTGGGGGAAGAGCCCTCACAGCAGAACTCCACACAAAACAATTGTCAGTGTTTGTGTGTCGGGTGTTTGCTCTCACGCAGGCCTAAATGCAAACTCATGCATGGTGACGTGCTGAGGGCACCGCATCAGCGCGTGAGCCGCTCTGTTTTTGGATTACATAACAGCTTTTAATGTGCTTTAAGATGACACTTAGGGATTAGGCTGACAGTGATGGAGCTGCAGATGGTTGCAGGGACAGTGAGAGTGCACAAGCAGGCCTCCGCTCTTCCTCATCATCACGCTATACACAGCTTCATTATTCATTGGAGCAGAATAAGTGCGTGTTTAACCGGTCTGGATATAGGCTGAAACTGCTGATTCATCTTTAATGCACACTTTGTTAAAGCCGGAAAAGCTTCTGTGTGTGTGGGGGGGGTCAAAATCTTCATCACGTGGTTTTGTTTACAAGCCTTGATTCCAAACAGAAATGTCTGGTTGACCCCAGACCAAACACAAGGTTCAGGACTCTATCCGGACCAAATTAAGAGAACTCCGTCCGGACCGACAGATATTTCCACACCTGCATTCCTCTTAAGATGCAGCCGCTCCTCTCTATGACCCTCCCCAGGCTCGGACAACCCATTGTAGATGCTAAATCAACAGGGAATTTTGAAACTTCAGAAATCACAATTGTTTAACTATATTTGTATCTATTCTGTTCCTGTGGTTTTATTGTGATGGTGCTGTTTTTAGCCCTCTGCTGATATCCCATCATCTGCTAGCTTACTGCTAGTACACTGCTAGCTTACTCACAATCCCAGCCTAACATTATTATGTATCAAGAACATGTTAAAAACACAATTGTCATTGGAGTGGGTCTTTAAAATATGCAAACTTTGAAGAGGAATGGTATAAAACTGGGATGTTTCCTCATGAAGTTTGGTGAAACTTTTTGAGCAACAACAAAAATGTGTTCATATACAGCAGGGGTGTCAAACTCAAACACAAGGGGCCAAAATCCAAAACAGAACTTAGGCTGAACAGGATAATCATTTATTGAAAACTCTGAAACTAAATTTTTAAAACTTTTAAACCATAACTTTTAACATAGTTATGAACTAGATATTTAGCATTACCTGTAATTATGTTAGCGTGAATGTTGGCAGCTGAAGATGCTAGTGCAGATAGCTGAAATATATAGCTTAAAATGCAGAAGCTGATGACTGAAAACGCTAAAGCTGATAACCAGCTAAAATATTAGCAAACTGCCAAAATAGTCTAAAAAAACTGATAAAAAAAGGCTTAAGTTAGCCAAAACAGCTGAAATATTAGCTAAACTTCAAAACAGCCTAAGAAATCTTAGTAAAAGCAAAAAATAGTCCAAAAATCTAGCAGAATGCCCATTTTTAAAACTTTAAAGTAACTTTTTAACATAATTTTGAATAATGATAAAAAGGCAGGCATATTATTTCAGAATAAATTCATTAAAACCTTTAAAAAAAATCAATATTTTGCTCTCCATAAAAACAAACGTCAAAATTATTCAAGTTAAAAAAAGCGCAAGATGACATTGGGCCATTAATAACAATAAACTTTGTCACGTATGATATACAGAAATATGAAATGCTCCGACATTTTTGTTTATCGTGTTCTTTAACTCTAAACCTATAGCGTAAAATGAAATGTTGGTCCAGCCTTAAGGAGTCTTTCTTATGTCCACTTTGGTAAAGCTACGGCTTTAAATAATGTAGTTTGTGGGAGCCGAGCCCACCGCATCCCCATCGACACACTCTGCATTGGAAGTGTGTTTTTTCTTTTTTTACTAAAAGCATTAGACTTCATCATTCTGTCCTCTTCAGCTTCTTGTCACCGAGCTGTCTCTCTGATTGTTTTCCTCCTCTTCTTACATCAGCAGCTCTGCTGCTCTCACTTTACAGCTCTACCTCTTTTCCTTTCTCTCTTAGTCTCTACCTCTATTTTTGGTCCCAGATGCGTAAATTATTCACAGCTTTTGCATGGATTTTTTTTTTTTTTTTGGACTAGAAAACTATCAAGAGCTTTTAGGGTTTCCTATTACACCTGAATGTCCACCTCTGACACGTGGAGGCCCACATGAGGCTACATGCACATGCATCTTCATGTGGCTGCATGACAAAGCTTGCAGACATTGTCTATAGGACACACTTTTTTAAATACACGGCCAAACACTATAAACACCTTCTAACAAATTTCTTTTGGATATAAAATCAGATATAAAGTCAAAGACAAAGTTCTTTATTGCTACCAAAACTTATTTCCATACTAAAAGATGAAAATGATCAAAATTCATCTTCATTTTCTGCTTTTGTGAAAAAAAATATGACCTAAAATTAGACAGAAATCATGACAACACCAATATCCAAACAATGCGGCTCTTCTCGAACTTCCAAACCCTTCATGAAAGTGAATCTTAAGACCAGTAAAAAAAAATTGTCAAAATTTGCATTTTCCATGGTGAAATTTGTTTTAAATAGAGCTGCAAATATAAATATAAGAAATGGGAACAATAGGGCCAAACATTTACGTATAACAATAAGTTAATCGGATCTGGTTGTTCATCGGCTAAAAAAAAAAAAAAAAACAGTTTGGTCCTCAAAGCAGAAGTTAAAGGGTCCACACTTAGTAATAAGTAGAGCTGGGTTGATGAAATCGATTGATCGATTTAAGCTTACCAGATCAATAATCGATCCATAGAAGTAGAGATCCATCTAACACATAAAGCTAGCTTGATGCTAACGTAGAATAGGATTTCCCATGGGATGATATGCAAAACATGTATAGAGTTTTAATGTATTTCTAAAAGTGTTTGAATGTTTAAACTCAAAATGGAACTGAATCAAACTGAATTAGATCGATCCAGGTTCTGGTGAATCAAATCAAATCGATTCTGAAAATTATTGTGAATCATTTCTGTTCGACGCTCTTCCACAACCTGAAGCTCCATTGATCCACTGAAGGAAAAACCATTCCAGACCATGATGGCTCCTCCTCCACTGTGTCGCTTTAGAAATCCTTCCAGGTGGAACACCTTTGTCTGAAATGTTGGAAGCCATCGGGAGCCTTCGGGGTTGGATTTTTGTTCATGTCAGAGAAGAAATCTTTCTGCCACTTTTGGAGGTCCCATGTTTGGTTTCCCTTACAAAGTCCAACTGGACGATTCTTTTTTTTTTATTCTTCTCTTGCAGATGCCGTTTGGGCAGCAGTCCACGCCATCAGCCATGTTCAAGTTTATTGGTTTAGTTTGCCATTTGTACAGTTAACACCAAAAGTATAAACAAACAAGCTTATTTGATGCATTTTTCTGGAAAACTGATCAGTGCAACAAAAAACAGGAAAAAAAAGTAAAAAAATACAATAATTTACAGACTCAAACCCATTCACACATGTGTAATTTAATCATTTACTTAACATTTTAAACTTTTTAAAACTGCAAAAGCGAAGTATTTAGTTTGAAATCATCACTCAATTTATTCCATAATTTTACTCCAAGAACTGAAACACATCTCACCTTAACATTAGTTCCAACTTTAACCTGTTCAAAATAATAAAGACTTCTTAAATTAAACCTTCAAGTAAACAGTTTCTGTATATATATTTTTTAACTAAATTATTTTTTATTCCTTAAACAATTTCTAATACCTTAACGTAAACAATTTCCTTCAATTTTAAACTTTTAATCAGACAAAATAAAATAAAAAAGCTTTTTTTGTGATTTACTCAAAGATTTCGAGATAGTCTTTCCTGCACAATATGAGCGATAAGGAACAACTAATGAACAGTTAACAAGATACAAACTCTTTTTGTTTAATACATCCCCGATTTTAATTAAAATACCAACGGATCTAGAAACTTTATTTATATGAGATTTCCCAGACAATTTATCATCAATTATTACTCCTAAAAACTTTACTTCTTTAAAATATTGGATTTCTGCACAATTCAAATATATTTTTTTCTATTACCAGAAAAAAATCATAAATAAAGTTGATGGTCTTAATTAAAATATATCAGCCTTTTGGGTCCTTTTTTTGAGTCGCTGACATTTGACCTTTTAGTTCCGTGAGTTAAAACTACTGTTTTCTATTTATTGCTGTAGGTTTTTAACAAAATTGGTAAAAGAGGGAAACGGGGTGAGAGGGTAAACAAGGAAAGAGCAATGACCAGGAATATCAGGACTTAAGGCTGCCTGAGTTTGAGCTCAGTGAGCGAGTAAACGTTACGTAAGAGCTCAGCTGGAGATCAGCGGGAGAGTCAGCAGCCAGCGAGGAGAGAAAATAACAGCAAGTGAGCAGAGAGCAGGCGGATTACAGCTGGATCTGCCCCACTCCTACAACATGCCCCCTCCTCCCCCCTCTCTCTGTCACTGCCAGCATCATGCGTGGAAACAGAGCGAGGGGTTTCCTTCAGCCGCTGAGAGGCTGATGAGCACAAGTTCAAGAAGACAGGAGGAGCAAACAAAGGAGAAGAAAGTTTCCCTCCTCCATCAGAGTCTGTGAATTCCTGCCCTCGTCATGTCCCTGAAGGAGGCACCAAACGCTCCCACCGTCCTCTGGCTGCTGCTGTGCCCGCTGCTCTGCTCTACGGTTCTGGGTACACGTCCCACTCTGACCTCGGAGGATTTCCACAGCCCCACCGCCGCGCTGTCTCTGGAAGACGGAGTCGGCACAGCTGTGCAGCTGCAGCCGGACCTGCAGACGGAAACGCAGACACTGTCGGAGGTCCCGACTGCAGCAGTGGAACCAACGACTGCAGCGACTGCAGAGGTGGAACCGACGACTGCAGCGACTGCAGAGGTGGAACCGACGACTGCAGCGACTGCAGAGATGGAACTGACGACTGCAGCGACTGCAGCAGTGGAACTGACGACTGCAGCGACTGCAGAGGTGGAACCGACAACTGCATCAACTGAGCCAACAGAAAGTCCTGCAGAGACGCAGAGCGCCACCGCCAACTACACAGGTGAGGCGGCGCACCGGCAGCAGCCATGCTTCAGGAAACTTTGGAACGATGTTCCTCTGCTTATCCTTCCTGTTCCTTGTAGTTTTGCTGCATTTTTGTGTTAAGCTTTCACTGCGGTTTCACAGATGGCTTAAAGAATTCTTTGAGAAAATAAAGCGCATTTTTTTTACATGAATTGCACAAAAATCTGACAGAAACTTCAAAGAAAAACAAAAAACTGTTTTCAGTTACAGCTTTAACTTTAGCTTTAAAGGGTTACCAAACAGGGAAATTAGAGGCTGACTCCACCCACAATTGTGAAAATCCAGACAGAGGGGTGGGGCTGGAGAACAAGACTGTTATCATCTCTGGAGCTGCAGATCATGACATGGATCTTAAATGTTTTGACCAATCACAAAATTCAATTGTAATACCATGTTTCAACCTGAAGGGGGCAGCACACAGGCGGCCTTTGAGTCTATTTTCAAGAATTAAGCAAGTCTATTTTTATTTGTCAAATACTTTTAAATCCCATTTATAGAGGTCAACAGACAAGAAAAAAGTTTGGTTACCCTTTAAAGTTCCACTCTGATCTTATTGCGATCTGTTTTCAAAGCGTTCCCAGTGGTCTTTTGATTATGATTACTATTTTTAACTAAAATCATAAAGCCTGTATTGTTTTCTAAGACATAGTTTCAGCAGAGGAGTAGGAGTTTATTAAAATTTCAACTCTAAATTGTGGGCGGGACTGTTGGCGTGGAGCGGACCAACCCGTATTTCCTCTCATCCCTTTGTTTAGACCATGGGTGTCCAAAGTCGGGCCCGCGGGCTAAATTTGGCCCACCAAAGGTAATCTTATGGGCTGCTAAGTTGTGGTTGCAGAAGCCGCAGAGTGTTTAAGTAAAACCTCTAGGTCACGGGCCGAACAGGATGAACATTTATAGAAAACTCTGAAAACTGAATTTTTTAAACTTTTAAACTTTCACTTTTTACCAAAATTGTGAACTTAATTATAGCATTACCTGCAAAAATGCTAGTGTGAATGCTTTAAGCTGAATTTGGCCACTGAAGATGCTAGTGCTGATAGCTGAAGATGCTAGTAAAAATACCAGAGGATGCTCAAATTGATAGCTGCAAACGCTGAAGCTGAAATCATTTAGGCTAATGGCTAAAAACGCAGAAGCTACTAGCTTGCTAAAATATTGGTAAAATGCTAAATTAGCCTTAAAAACTAGAAAAAAAAGGAAAACTTAGATTAGACAAAACAGCTAGCATGAGGCTGAAAAAATACCTAAACTTCAAAAAAGCCTAAAAAACTAAATACAGACTAAATATGCCAAATAGCTAGCATTAAATATTAGAAATATTGGCTCCAAAACAGCCAAAAAAAAAAACCTAAAAATAAAAGCCTAAGTAAGCCAAAACTGCTAGCATGTAGCTGAAATATTAGCTAAACTCCAAAAAAGCCTGAAAAACTTAGTAAATGCCAAAAGAGCCTGAAAAGCTAGCAGAGTGCCAATTTTTAACATTTAAAACTGTAACCTTTGAATATAAATATGAACAATAAAAGGTAAGAACATTATTCCAGAATAAATCAACTTTCAGCTATCCAGTTGTGCAGTTTAGATCCAGATTCCAGCTCAGACGAGGAAAACAAAGACAAACATGGATCTATTTGTCTGTAAGTGGATGCATCGGAATGGAGCAGAGCTGACTGTAGCACCTGATTCACCACAAGTTGAATAAAGAAACACTCAGAACTTACATTATTTTACATATTCCCTCCATTATGAGAAAAATGCTCTAAGAACATGTGAAATAAACTCACTAGAGGCTCTAAAAGCATTTTGTTGGATCTGAGGCTCAGCCATGTTGTTTTTCTGGATTGGACGGACTTGTTTGCTCTTTGCTGTCAAACTCACCGATCGAGATGTGTTGACTTTCCCATCCAAACTCATCAGGAAAGAGAGTTTGACTTGATGAACAAACACTGGTTTCACTCTGGGGTGTTTGTTCATTTGTGCCCGCTTTGAATTAATATGAAACCTCGTCTTTTTCTTTCTGCCTTTAAGGCTGCAGTCATGAGAGATCTCTGAGGTTTAGAAATGTGTTTGGGTTCTGATGGCTTCAGAATCAAACTGCAGGACACCGGGTCAGGTTCATTATGTTTGAGGCTCCAGGTGTTTCAGTTAAATCCAATTGCTTCCATCCAGCTGGAAGAGAAAGCTGCAGCTCTGCTCGCATGACTTCCCCTCCATTGGAGCATGGCACCTCTTCCTCCTCTTCCTCGCTCTCAGTCTTTATTTCTCTGTGATTTTCTGACAATTCTTGTGAATTTGAGGGGTTTCTTTTCCTTCTCGTCTCCGTCACCACAAAGTTACTTGTTAGCTCTGAGCGCAGAAGGACCGCCGGTCCAAACAGCACCAATCTCCTTAAAGGTTTAAAGCACAAACACAGTTGTTCATTTCATAACGCACACAGAAACACACACACAGGTGATCAGCTGGCCGGCCACGTTGCATCACATGCATGAATTGCGCCAGAGCAGGGCTTTCTGTGAGAAGCCTTCCGAAAATTCAAAAATCCCGGAGCCGCGATTAACAACAAACTGCAAAGACTGTTCAGTCTGGGAACATTTAGGCATTTCCAGCCCATAATTTGAGTCTGTTCAACTCCATAACACAAAAACATGGAAACCTTTTTAAATTTGAATATATAAACATTGATTTTATGAACTTTCTACCTAAGAAAATCTTAAACATCTACATTATAATGTTAATGTTCCCTTTTCAAGTTTTTCATGCGTCGGCAAGTAAGAAGGCCATTTGGGTTTTTTTTCTACTGATCAGAACCTAGAAGGAGCCACAAAGTCTTACTTTAGCCTTTAAAAAAATTTGGATTTGCATTCATGACCTTCTTTTTATTAATAATATATAAAAACCTACATAGTTTATCATCTATGAGCACCTCAGCCATCAATTTATAAATGTAAATAATTTAAATTAAATAAATGTTAATTAAATATAATTACTTTAAAAAATTCCTGTTTTGTTTTTCTTTTTATTTTTATTTGTTCTTTTTCCTCAGCAGTCTTCCACTGCTGGGTTTTGTTATTTTAGTTTGGGGTTGGTAGTCTTAGTTTGCAGGCTTTGTTTATTTGTTTTCTTTAGGTAGTTTTGGTAGGAAGGCACTGCAACTGGAGGATTTTTCTCTAAAAGTTGACATCGATCAGCAGGCACATTTGGCCGTACAATGACCGGAGGGGAGGATTCCATTATAAAAAATGCGTTTCGGATGGTCGATCCATCGTTCTTTATGCTGTTTCTCCTGGCAATTTATGACCCCTCGTGTTTGGCGCTGTAGTACAGACATTACAGATATTTTCTGACCCAGAGTCAGTGAATGCAGCAGGACTGAGGTTACCACCCTCGTGGATTTTGATTGGTCCTTCATGTTAGCCCCGCCCCCACGAGCCAAAAGTTCCAAAATGGAAGTTTTCATGTTCGAAACTGGAAAAAAAGTGTTAAAGTGAAAAACTAACAGTTTATATATGATTTGTTGATTAGCTATAGCAGATCATTATTTTAAATCGTTACCTTGACAACTGATAGGACTTAAAGTTGAGAAATCTCAGACTGTGCCTTCTTGGTCACATTAACCCTTCTGTTATCCCAGGTAAGTTGACGTTGGGAGTGGGGTCATCTGGACCCAACAACAGAGTGCGCTGATTTTTATCTATTTTTTAAAATGATTTTGATTTTCACTATTGTCCATGGCAGACATGAAATCCTGTTCACTTCATTTATCGCGGGATAGATAAGCTGTCATTGTAAGGCTTGGGTCATTTGGACCCACAGGGTTAAACACTGGTCTCAGTGACAGACGTGGTGCTTCCATTCATCTCTGTCCAGGTGTTCTCTCTGAACAGTTACTTGATTAGAGATTTCCCGAGAAGCAGCAGCTATTTCTGCTTCTTAAAGCTCAACATTAACACTGTAACACAACCTATTAACCTGAACAGAGTGGGAATGAGTCACCCCGCTAATCCTACTTGAAGCATATCACTCACTTAAGTTGGTTTAATCTGCCCAAGTAGTATTTCAAATGCATAGTATGAGTTAGTATTTGTTCAAACTTTGTCCAAAAAAATCACATTGAATCAGAACCGTCAGTTTAAGTGATTCTCTGCTTTGTCGGACTGGAAAGCACTTCCTGAAAACTCCTCCAGGATGAATCTTCAAAAAAACGTCCTTCACCTTGTACGAAAATAAAACGTAGGTTGAGATTGAACAGTAAGCTTCTTATTCTTCACTCTAAACCCAGTCAAATCTGATTGTCAATTAAAAGCCTACAACGTAAATGTTAACCCATGCAGCAGCTTCAATCTGATTAGTGGCGGAAAATCCAATTACCTTTGTCTATTCCGGGTTATTTAGGTGCCAGAAAACCAGCTGACATGCTAACACACAGCAGGACAGGTGTATTTTAAACCCACTTACCTGTGTCCATTCAGTAATTCAATTCAACGCTTTCATCAATGTGTACGGAACTAAAGATTCATTTTAGACATATAACAAAGTCTGAGGGAAGGAGGTCATATTTAAGAATACAGTTGCTTTTGTGTGAGGTTTGAATCTGCGATGGAGGTGGTGGTGGTGGTGGTGGTGGTGGTGGGGGGGGTCTGCAGGCACGGCGGTGGGTAGAATTTCCTTGGAGACAAATACGCTCATGCCCAGAGTCAGAGGTATTTATGTCAGCAACACACAAGACTTCTCTCTGTCTGGTGCCCGTCAATCCAATATGGTCGCTGGCAGAGGCTCAACTTCATTATTACCTTCCCACAGCCTTAAAGTGGCTAAACAAAGTCCCAAAGTCAGAGGCTGAAATGAGCCTTCATTCAGCTCAGGAGGGAGAGCGCTGCAGGACCGGAGTCTGGAACTTATACAAGTTTGCAAAGAGACTCTTTCATCTGTTTAATAGATAACACATTACTAATACGTTTATTTTCATTGTACGGTGGCTGACACGGCTCACATAAATGCAAACGCCAAAACACAACAACAAAACTGGAAGCACTGTGGCGAAAGCCACAAAAGATGACAAATACCACAACAGAAGCAGAAACACGACGACAAAAGTCAAAGCACGATGGCGAAAGCCATGACACAACGACAAAAGCTGAAGCATGGCAACAAAAGTCGAGGCATGATGACAAAAGTTGAACCACAACAACAAAAGTTGATCTACAACGATAAAAGTTGAAGAATGACGACTAAAGTCAAAGAATGGCGACAAAAGTCAAAACACGATGGCGAAAGCCATGACACAACGACAAAAGCTGAAGCATGGAAACAAAAGTCGAGGCATGATGACAAAAGTTGAACCACAACAACAAAAGTTGATCTACAACGATAAAAGTTGAAGAATGACGACTAAAGTCAAAGAATGGCGACAAAAGTCAAAACACGACGACAAAGACGAAGCATGATGACGAGTCAAAGCACGACGGCAAAAGTCGACGAATGACGACAAAGCACCAAGAAAATGACAAAAGCGGAAAGCATGACGACAAAAGTGGAAGCACAGTGACAGAAGTTGAAGCATGACAACAAAAGCCGAAGCACGAAAACAAAAGTGGAAGCACAATGACAAAAGTCAAAGCACAACGACAAAAGTTGAAGCACAACAACAAAAGTGGAAGCACAACAACAAAAGTGGAAGCACGACGGCAAAAGCAGAAGCTTGACGATGAAAGCCACAACATGCTTGAAACTTTGTTCATTAACCTGATAGGGCCAAATAAATAAACAAACAAAGCTGGGGGATCTTTTTGTAATTCTTTTAACTAACTTTTGCATTATTTTTATACTGTCTTGATTTGCAATAAAACCATCATAGCAATGGAGCTGGAGAACTGCAGTCGCTGGAAAGCTCTGGCAAAGCAAGTAAACGTCACCCCCGGTGTTCCTGGGCGTGTGAACCATTTCCGTTGTGTTGTGGCTTTTGTCGGTCCGCTTTTGTTGTTGTGTTGAGGCTTTTGTATTGATGTGAGCCGTGTCGGCCACCGTACCATTGATGTAAATCATCTGACATTTGCATGAACTCATTCAGGTTTATTAGCTCGTCTTTTGGTGAATGATGACAAAAACACAAGAAACATATCCATAAAAAAATAACTAAATGTTAAGTAATCAGCTATTTTTTTGCCTAAATAAATTCTGCCTTTTTACATATAAAACTACAGCTCCCTTCATTGTTTGGAGGGTTACCTCAGCTGTCCCCGTTGTGCTCTGTTTAGCAGATTACCGTCTGTCAGATTCACCTAAAGCTGTTAGTTAATGGAAAAACTCCTCGGCTGAAGCATCTGCACAATCACCACTAAAGTGCTGCTTAGCATTTAGGTACCTCAAAAAAATCCTGACTTATCAGATGTTTGGAAGCTGAAAACCAACAGCTGGGGTTGAGCAGAGTCACAAGATCTGAAAGACGCATGTTTTTTACACAGGAACATCCACTACGCAAGCAGAGACAGGTTTAAGGGGATTAGATAATCAGTTGTGGTACAATGCATCCACGAGGAGCAGCAGAAATAGATCCACTGATGGGAGGACGCAGAGGAGAGATGTTTGAGGTCAGATCACATAAGAGTGCAGCTGGAGCAAAGGGAAAACAGAGCCGGAGAAGTGGACAGGAGCACGCGGCTGAAGGAGACGAAGCGAGCCATCAGCTCTGAACGCCAACCGTCATTAGCTTCAATTCAGACGAGCAACGTCCGCTAAAGTCTGACTCAGAAGTCAATTTATGAGTATTGTTTGAGCAGAGAAGAGGGCAGTGGTGTAAAGGAAGTTCAGTTTTGGTTTAATCTGTGCTCCAGAGGATGTAAAAAAGATTGTTTTTGTTTGGGCGGCTCCCTTTAAAACAAGAAAAGTCAAAGAAACAGCTTGTTAAGCAAATGAATATTTAAAAACTTTAACCAGTTCTGACCAAATGGTCAGCGTTCTGAATAATTTTGGTCATAGATTTGGTTAATTTGTTCTTTTTCAGCTATCACATTTGGTGCAAAGCCTCGGCAACTTGCATTTAAGCAGATAATTTCAATAAAAGTCTACATACCCAGCCAGCAAAACCACATGGTTAAGAGCGGGCAGAAAACCGGCCCACGTTGGGTTTGTCAGTAGTTTCTGTGGCGGCGCCACCTGTGTTTGCCCACATTTACTTAAGTGGAGATTCAGTGGGTTAGCTTGCTCAGGTTAGCTTGCATGATTGGATTGGATTAGTAATCTACCCGCTGATGGAGTCACTGAAAACGTCACTTTCCCAAAGCTGAGTCCCTGATTGGTAGATGGGCTGCGGTGACCTTGCCAGAATTAATTTATTGGAACCTCAGATTGTGTCTGTATCTTTGACTTCACGTTGAAACGGGCCACCTCTGTTGTACATTTAAGGAGTTTAGCATAAAACCACATGAAGTTGTCCCCAGCTACCCTTTATCAAAACTGTATATGTGATTTTGATTTACGTGTTTCCAGGAGCAGTTGCTCTAGACCAGGGGTCACCAAAGTCGGTCCTCGAGGGCCGGTGTCCTACATGTTTTCCACTAAAGCTGCCCTTGAAGCTCCTTATTGGCCAAACACACCTGATCCAGATAATCAGCAGCAGATAAGGCAGGATTTCTGGAAAACCTGGCCGACCCATTAGGCCTGGATGTGGACGCCCCTGAATTAATGCCTTAGTAACAGACAACTGTAAGGTGATTGACCAGGTCTGTAGAGGGTGGTAGAAGGCCTCAAAGGGAGTGTCTTGTAGTTCCGTTGAGGCTTATGTAGTCTACTTAAGGCAGGGGTGTCAAATTCAATTGCACAAGTGGCCAAAATCCAAAATACTCCTTAGGTTGAAAATGGATATACATTTATTGAAAACACTTAAACAAAAAATTTTCTGAAACTGAATTTTCCCGCTGAAGATGCTAATGCTGATAGCTGAAGATGCGGAAATAGATAACTAAAAACGCTGAAGCTAAAAGCTGAAAAGACTGAAGCTAAAAGCCAGCTAAAATATTAGCTAAATGCCAAATTACTTTAAATAACAACTTTGGTTAGCCAAAAAAAAAAAAAAAAAAAAAAAGCTAAACTCAAAGTAGCCTAAAAAACAGAAAAGTCTTACTCCAAGACAACAAAAAAAACTTTACAGGGGTAGGGGGGGTTGCTCCACAAACACAAAAAAAAATCAAAACCAGCATACTAAAGAGAACTAAACCAAGAAGAGTGCAGAGACAAAAACACTTAAATACACCTCAAACAAATTAGCCTAAAGTTCAGGCAGCTGTGTGCCAATCCTTGGAGAGCCAACAGGGAGGGGGCGGAGCCCACCAGGAAAAGCCACAGCCAACCTGCACAGGAAAAGAACACAAGAAAAAGAACCAAACAGAACTGACAGACTGTAACAAAATAAGCCTAAACAGCTAGCATGTAGCTGAAATATTAGCTAAACTCCAAAATAGCTACAAAAATTTCTTGGTAAATGCCAAAATAGTAAAAAAAAAAAAAAAAAAAACAGCATTATGCCAATTTTTTTACTTTAAACCTGTAACTTTTTAACATAATTGTGAAGAATAAAAGTGTCATAATTATACATTTTAGAAATTAGCGCAAGATAACATAACATAAATAACAATAATAAAATGATCTGGAGGGCCAGATAGAATTACCCGGATGGCCAGACTCGGCCCCCGGGCCTTGAGTTTGACACACGTGCCTTAAGGGTGTCATGAAAATGGACGTACCATTGTTGTGCGTGCGGTATGTGAACATGAAGTATGTGTAAGGTCTATGCACTTGTGATTTCTGGCAGGCCACCTGTTTCACCTGCAGACACGCCTTATCCAGCAGCAGTTGGGACTAAGCTTCAGGTGACGTTTCACTGTCATTTGGGCAGTAATGACTGACTGAGCGACGTGTGAAAGACGTTGGTTGATTGATCTACACCAGGAGTCTCCAAAGTCAGTCCTCGAGGGCCGGTGTCCTGCATATTTTCCAACGAAGCTGCCGTTGAAGCTCCTTATTGGCTAAACACACCTGATCCAGGTAACCAGCAGCAGATAAGGCAGGATTTACCAGGAAAACCTCGGTTCTCAAGGACTGACAGCCCTGATCTATCTACAACGTCCTTCAAAACAAGCTCAAGGATGTTGTCCTGTTCAGCTCCAGTCCGTGTGTTGATACTGGCGGGTGGCGTTCTCACTTCAGCTGTTTGATAGCTGAAGTGCTGTATCACTGGGTGACAATGGGAACATCTGTGCCTGGTTGATGTTGTTTTCGTCAGACCGTGCATAGAAGTTGTTCAGTTCGTCTGACAGAGGCCTGTTGTTTTGGTATTCTGTTGGGGGAAGGAGCTTGTAGTGAAACCGCTACCACAGGCAGCATGGACCCGTATCACACCAGAAGAAACTGTGCAGTTATTGTCTGTCCTTTTTTATTTATCTTTTCACTTATTTGACCCTCATGTTTTGTGTTTCTTTACCAGACTTCATGCTGCTGAGACTCTCTGCAGGGAACAATCAAATTCTGCTTATCTTGTCTTTTGATGGTCCTGACCAATGGTCATATCATCTAAACCTTGATTCTTGTGTCTACAACCTCACTTCTCTGATCTCAGGCTTGTAGATCAATGTGCCAACTTAGATTTTTTCCATTCAGTTTAATTTCTGATGATAAAACAAAATTTTATTTTGAAAAACTTCCTGATTCTCTTCACATCCCTGTTGGTTATGTGACTTAAAACAGCTACCTGCATGGCTAACTTGATTGCTAAGCTAGTAGCCTAAAGCTAACAACAAAAAACAAACAAAAAAGCAGCGAGAAAACAGAATAAAATGCTTTGACTTCAAAGAATGATAAAGCTGCAGTTAACAGCTCTGTAAATACGCGGCGAGAGACTCTTGACTGTTTCACACGCAGAGATAATAAAGTTAAAGACGCGGTGGATTCATGTTTTTATTACATTTAGAAAATATCAGTTTTATGACAATTGAATTGTTTTGTTTTGCTTTATTTATCCATCGCGCCTTAAGATTCGGACGTAGCTGGAGGTAGTGCCTGGTTTTAGCCTCCACTTTGATGTTAAAGGGAAAATCTTCATCACAAAGTTAAACATTTTACAGAGAACAAAGATTTAAGCTAAAGGTGATGGCTGAAAACGCTGAAGCTGATAGCCACCACTGAAATATTAGCTAAATTAGCTAAATTAACCTAAAAAAACATGAGGTTAGCCAAAACAGCTAGCATGTAGCTGAAAAAATAGCTAAACTTCAAAACAGCCTAATAACTGAAAAAGCCTAAATTACCAAAACAGCTAGCATGGATATTAGCTAAACTCCAAAATAGCCAAAAAAATCTAAGTAAACGCCAAAACAGTCCAAAAAGCTAGCAGAATGCTAATCTTTTTAACTTTAAAACTGTAACTTTTTAGCATAATTATGAATAATAAAAATGCTGGAATCTTATTCCAGAATAAATCAACTTTAGCCTTAAATAACTTTCAATATTTTACTCTCCATAAAAAGGTATTTTGTCAAATTTTTTTAAATAAGCGCAAAATAACAGCGGGCCATTAATAACAATGAAATGATCTGGCGGGCCGGATCCGGCCCCTGGGCCTTGACTTTGACACATGTTCTATAAGAGTCTAGGTTGAGTGTTAAAACAGGATTCTATTGGAAAACAATTGTGATGTTTTCTTTATGGTTTTTTTTTTCAAAGAAATGACTTCTAAAAATTAACAACTTTGTTTCATTGAATCTTCAACATCTTTATTAAAAAGAACTACTGATATATTTCGATTTTTTTTTAAAACAAAATTCATTGTAGTAGCATTTTATTTAATTTTTTTGCTTTGATTCAGGAAGCTTAAAAACTTCTGCTCCCGTCTGTGAAAATAACTTAAACCTGAGTAAGGTTGGGGACGACTGCTCTAAGGTTTACAGAGAATGGTCAGAAGAAGAGAAAATGAGTGTTATTTGCTTGGGTCGTGCGTCGGTGGAGGCCTGCGTCTCAGACGGATGCTGGTGTTCCTCCACACGTTCATGCCAGCAGGTTTTCACTGGCAGAGCGATGGAGCTCTCTGGAGTGAGGTGACCGTTCCAACACGCGCCGTCAGCATGTTCTTGTGTCCCTGCGCTGTGTGCACGTGCCTGGATGAGTGCACGAGTGCATGCTGGGGGGGGATGTCATCATCTCTGCACGGGATCACGGGATCGTCTGCCTGACCGTCTCTGCTGCGGCAGAAATCCCCCCATCTGTCGCTGGTAATCAGCAGAGAGCAGCTTGAATATTATGCTGTGATGACCCCGCAACAACAACAACACAAAAACAACACACTTCTTCATGCACACACAGATTACAGAGGACATAGCTGAGCTTCACGCACCCCTCTGGCCACAGCTCATTATAGCAGCACTGGGGGGCTCGGCTCTGCTCCTTCCTCACGTTCTTCAGTGAGTTACTTTCACACAGACAGCGTTGTTGTGCGTTTGAATTCCTGCAGCGCTCTAACAATAGGTGATGCCTCACCAGATCTCTGAGGTTTTAGTGCACTCGAGAGCACAGGATGTAAATATACGACACACATCTGTCCTCGTCTACTCGCGATTGAGTTCACTCAAACTCTTCTGCAGCATTCACACCGGGCATGTGGGGCGCGTTCAAGAACAATGCGGGTTCTTGAGTGCTGTTGTTACTCAAACACATTTATCACAGTTGGAAAAGGTTTGGTGTGAAATTCTGAAGTGGGGTAAACACTCACTAAATAGTGCATTCACTGTTTTCTAGTGCTGTCCGAATCGACTAATGTGCACTACAAATTTCCCAAAAGCATCAATACTCACTAGATTAGAGAATATAGACCACAATGCATTGCAGTCCAACAAATTCAAACAAAAAAACATCTTTAAATGTATTTTTTTAATAAACCATCCACATTTTCATTCTCAGAACACAATAGAATTATAAATAAACATCATGTATTGTTTGTATTGATTAGATTTAGACGTCATATCTAACGTTTAGAAAAACAAAAGAAAAGTAGTGTCAAATTGCCTTTAAAGATGAACCTAACTTTTTTTGGCTGTTGACCTCTATGAATTAAAAGTGCTGTCTGTTGGTCATAGCTAATTTTTTGACAAATCAAAATATAACTGTTTGATTCTTCAAAATTAGTCAAAAATCACCTGTGTGTCGCCCCCTACAGGTTGAAATGAGGTATTACAGTTGGATTTTGTGATTGATCAAACCATTCAGAAGTCTGACGTCATGATCTGCAGCTCCAGTAATCATAACAGTCCAGCCCCCAAGCCCCACCCCTCTGACTGGATTTACAAATTTCAGCAGTGGATGGAGTCAGCGTCCAACTTCCTGGTTTGGTTACGCTTTAAAATTCAAGGCGCTATATAGTCCCGCACTATATAGTTTTTTAGTAGTTAAGGGTTGGGGAGGGAATTCGGACACAACCTTGTGTCAAATAATGTTATACAGGTACAAACTGTAAACATTTATTTCTCCTCCACAATTATTTCTCAAATGGTTGGTATTTCCGTGAGTTGAAAGAGATGCCATACATCACTACTACATCCGAGTTCCTGATTGGTCAAACTTACCTCTTTTAACTTTTAGCAGATGCTCAATTACAGCGTGTTTTGTGCGTAGAGAAAAACGTAAGCTTGCTAGCAACATGTGACGCTAAAGCTTTTAACGCAGAAGCCCAAGACACGTGCATACAAACCCGTTGTGGATTTAGCTTTAGTTTGTACATTTTTGAGACAGGGTTAGAGGTTTGTGCAGGAGTCTGTCACCTGCTGCTCCAGATCCACATGTGTCTCTTTTATCTCTCCATGGTAGCGCCTCGGCCAAACATAAAATAAGTCATGGAGACTGCTGCTTTAGTTTCCCCTAACCAAAACTACCTAAAGAAAATAAATAAACAAAGCCTGTAAACTAAGACTACCAACCCCAAACTAAAATAACAAAACCCAGCAGTGGAAGACTGCTGAGGACAAAGAGGAAAAAAGAAAGTAAAGAAAAGTTTAAAAAACATTTTTTTTAAGTTAAAATTGCTTAATTTCCCTTATTTAATTTACATTAGTTCAATGTATAAATAAATGTCTGAGGTGCACATACATGATAAATTATGTAGGATTTTACATCCATGTTGACCTGAAGTCGTCTTGTTTGTTCAGCGCTACCTCCAAGATTAAAAGATTTAACATGCAAAGCAAAACTTTGGTTAAAAAAAATTGATCTTTTATTAGTTAAAAGCACATTTTATCTTAAGCTGGACAACATTGGCTAATAGATATTTAGTCATGGATGCCAGAGAGCTTCTTACAGATCAACCAGGACAAACAGAAGTTTTAATCATCGGTCCTGGAGAAAGAGAGAGAGGATTTTAAAAATCGCTGCATTGGCTCCCTGTGCGTTTCAGGATTGATTTTAAGATTCTTTTAATGGTTTATAAATGTTTTAACGGTTTTGGGCCTTCTTATTTAAGTGATCTTCTTTTTAAGTATGAGCCCTGAGGTTCTCCATCACTGGACTTTTAGTTGTTCCTGAGGTGAGGAGCAAAACTTATAGCGAGGCTTCATTCTGTCATTACGGTTCTCGTCTGTGGATAACACTTTTAATTCTTTTTGTCATCTATATTATACATTATTTTTGTATTTGATCTATTCTATGAATTTAACTTAATTTTTTATATATTTATTTGATATTAACCATTTCTTATAATGATTTCAGCCCCAGTGTTTCCTTCTTTTATGTCAGCTTGTCAGTGGTCGTTGCCGTGGTTCTCGCCCGTCTGGTGCAGCGGGGGTCCCAGCATTGCAGCCTCACGGTTGTGGAGTGGACCCCGCTGCTGTGGCTAAATACTGTTTCCTCACAGCAGAGCCAGGACTAAACTTTCTTTTAGAAGTTATTTTTAAAAGTATTCATTGTGTGTGGGGTCATGGGATGTATGTGCTATTGGAGGGGGGGCAAGGGAGGGGGGTATTTGAACTTTTGTGTTTCTGTTTTTAATTGTAAAGCGCTTCGAGCTACTTATGTATGAGAAGCGCTATTTATAAATAAAGTTGATTTGATTTGAACAGGAGCCCAGAGCTGCAGTGAGATGATACTCTTTGACACAGAGCATCTTTTATTTTGAAAATAAGTAAAAAAAAGAAGACAAAATAAAATCACATTTTGAGAGATGCAAGTTCTTTTAATATTTCTGCTTTTGTTCGTGTCAAAAACTAGAATAAATTCACATTTATTATTAAAAAATGAAGGTCATGGATGCAAATCCAAATTTCTTAAAGGTTAAAGTACGACTATGCGGCTCTTTTTAGGTTTTGATCAGTAGAAAACGAGCCCAAAAGGCTCTTTTACTGTTAGATGTAGCAGACCTCTGGGTTAGGGGTCAGTTGTTAGACGTGTTGAGATTTTCCTTTACTTACAAGTTTGAACATGGACTCCTTCCTGTAACGTTTTACTTTGTCTTCCCATTTAAAATTATTTAAAAAAAACTCAAGTCACTCCACTCAAGTAACAACCTGTTATGTGATTAATATTTAAAGTTTTACTCTTTTGATCTATTTTAAAAGTGTCCCCAGTGCTTTTAAAATGAGGGTTATGTCATTTTTAGCCAACATGAAAAAGCTCTGTTGTCTTGAGGGGCAGGAGTTCATTGGAAATTCATCGGCATCCCTATTTCCCATCATCCCTTTGTTTACACTCTCTCCTGTTAGCTTACAGCCCCTCGCACCCCCATCATAACATGCATCAAAAATGGCGATATCCAGCTGTACAGTTTAGATCCAGATTCCAGCTCAGACGAGGAAAACAAAGACGTTCATGGATCTGTTTGTCTGCGAGCATCAGAATGAGTTAGGATGAATTAGGAGTGTTTGGAGGCTTTGATGTATTTGATCAAACAAGGAGTTATTCTTTTGAACTTGAGAAGCACTTTGTATTTGTTTTTGCTGCTTAACTCTGTGTCACCATTTGCATCATCTGTGATAGTCACATTTCTAAGACGTCTATCTCTTCAGTATAATAAAAACTCACCTCAAAAACTTGTAGTGTAATTTTCCTGTAAAACCTGTAATTTTCACCCTGTAGTTCATCAATTCCACTAGGGGCAGTAGTGCTGCTCCTCTCAAAATGGCTGCTTCCATAAAACACATTTAGGAGGACATTTTTTTTTTCCAATTTTCAAATTAGAGAATAAATTGATGTTTGATAAATTTATCCCTTGGGATATTAATAAAGTTCAATTCAATAACTACTATTGTTATTCCGTTACTTGCTATATTTAAATAGTGCTTAATGTTAAATTCTTTATAATCCAGTTCATGTGTGGATCATATTAGTTTGTAAATAAGAAGCTTTTTCTCCTTAAAACTTCAGGTCAATATTTTCGCATCTTAAACTAACTTTGATGTGAATAAAAACGTAAGAAATCACCAACATATCATTAAAAAATAACAGAGACGAAAAAACTGGATTTCAACAAACAGTAATTCTAAATAATTTCAATATACTGTCAATTCTTTGATGTCGTGGGGTTTTGAGGGTTAAAAGGTCTTCCAGGGAAAACTGTTGGTTACTTAAAAATACCCAAACAGAGGGTGTACTTTTATTAAAGTGAGTCCTTCAAAGTGAAATATCACCTTTCAGCTAAAATAAATACATGTGAATAAAAACTGGGGAAGTTCCCTTGTATCCTCTTTGCAGCTTCACTTCTCCTTCTCCTCATCTTTCGTCTCTGACCAGGTCTGTCGTGCCCCCCCGTCCTGCCGCCTCGCCGGGGCTCCTTCTACGTTGAGGGCGGCTCCGGAGTGTCGATCGGGAGCGTCCTGGCCTTCTGGTGCAGAGAGGGTTACCAGCTGGTCGGCAGCGAGAAAATCTACTGCAGCGTCCGGAGTGGAAAAGCGCAATGGAGCCACCGCCTGCCCGACTGTGAAGGTGTGTTAGCAGAAGTACAAATATTTCATGAGCGATCAAACTGCAGCCTCAAAGGAAGGAAAGACACGGAAGAAGAAACTACATGAGGCAAAAACGATCAGGTACATTCATATATGGAGATAAAATAGTGCCAATATTATTTGACACCCAAATAAAAACAAATTAAAAAAAATGTAAAATGTTTTTTCTATTCTAAAATAAACTTAATTACTAATTATTTTCAACTTTAATTGTTCAATTTTTTTAGGTTTTAAAATTGAAACTCAAAATTTCAATTTCAAAATGTTGGTTTTAAAAAAATATTTCAAATTTCAATGTTTTAGTTTTGAAACATAAAAATCAGAACATTTGAAGGCTAAAATAATTAAATTGGAGTTAGAATAAGAAAAAGTTTTGGACATTTTACTCTTTTTTTGGCCAATTGCCAATAATATAAAGAGCCTAATTTAGCTCCATACATGAATGTTTCATCACAAACTTCTGCCTAAAATCCGTCCCTACTTCTATAAAATGGTACAAGTACACAGTAGTACGTCAGTGGTTGATCTTAATTTGTACAAAAAGAAACTGGACATCATCCTTTTGAATTTTATTAATAAAAATGTTTCAAACTGGTAAAAAGTTTGTAAAATTCCATTCTAAAGGCAGAGAAAACATTTTTTTTTTAAACATGACATTAAATCATCCAAACCCCTTTAGTTATTTCTTCAACCAAACTCTTGGTTTACTCATGTTGGGATTTATATTTTTTGTTTACTTTTTGTAGCAATAATGAGTTTTTATTGTTTTAATTAATTCTTTTTTTCTTGAGTAACAATAACCCAGAAAAAAGTTAGTTTGTTTTTAACTTTAAGAGTTGGGTTGGATTTTAACTGTTTCCATAATATAATAGTAAGTAAGAGTGAAGCAGTGATGACAGAGGATGATGGGATATTGCAGCATGTAGAGCAACCATTGCTCAGACATAGAAACTCTTCTTTAGTTTCTGTTTGGTAAAACAGCAGCAAATGGGGGCAACCCGGGTGGGGGGAGTCCCTCAGGGCCAGATGCAGTGTCCTGATGCTCTCCATGAAGGAGGAGGACAAGAACACCACATGTTCTGCTGATGTGTTTTACTGGAAACATGGTTTCTGCTGGACTTTGGTGCCCAAAGCAGCTTTTTTCCAGGTCTGAGCTCCTTGATTGTGACTCCCACAAAAGACAGTGGAGGTTCAGTTCAGGGAAAGACAGAAAATACATGTTTTAGTTTTAAATTGTGGCTCAAAAGTATTAGTTTACAAGCCCAAAAAAAAACCCAAATAAACCAGTACAACTCCAACTCAAAGACCTGCTGCTCCTCAGCCTCCTGCTCTGCTCTGGGCTTAAATACCTGGCAGTGGTGATCAAGATCATTGGCTCCACCTGCCAGGTGAGCAGAATGACGTGTCCGGATGCAGAACATCAGCAGCAGACATAACAATTACACTCAAGTGGTCAAAGTTTTAAACAAATGCAGATCAAAACGATTTAGAGTTTAGTGTTTTGTGGCTCACATCTTAGAGAATGACAATAAAAAGCTCAATTTTTCCGATTTTTTTAATTTTAATTTTTATTAATAGAGTCTTTTAAAAAGTTGTTTAAATAATGATGTTGGCAGATCAAAGTCTTAATGACAGAAAGCATTACGTTTGACTGTCTTGCATTTTTAAGTTAGGAAAAGGAGCAGGGCGGGTTTTATTTTGAAAGGAACTAGTGTGTGCTACTGTCAAAAGTAAAAGAAGATACAACTCTATAGACACTGTTGTAATTTAATTATTGTAATATTTAAGTTACATTTATAAACCAATGTTTAATTGACAAAAAGGCCTAAATATTGTGCTTTTTTTTAACAATAAAGTGGGACTCTGTGGCTCTGGTTGGGTTTGGTCTGTAAGAAACTAGAACAAATGTCTGTTTTAGTGTTAAAGGTTGCAGACCCCCGACATAGACCAGAGGTTGGCAACCTTTAACAGTAAAAGAGCCATTTGAGCTTGTTTTCTACTGATCAAAACCTAGAAGGAGCTGCATTGACTTACGTTAGCCTTTAAGAAATTTGGATTTGCATTCATAACCTTCTTTTTTGTTTTTTTTTTTTTGTAATAAATGTGAATAATGTCTATTTTTGGCATGAACAAAAGCAAAAATATATATAAAAAGAAACTAGCATCTGTCAAAAAGGTATTTTTTTACGTTTTTAACTTCAGTAGCAAAAGAGTAAGTTTGTTGCTTAATTGCTAGCTGAACTTCAAATTAGCATAACATTTCTCTGTAAATTAAATCAGCCAAAAATTTTAGCATGTTACTGAAATAAAAGCTAAACTCAAAATTTGCCTAAAACCCCCAGTAGATAAAAAAATAGCTAAAAATGTTAGCATATTGCTAAAATATTAGCTAAACTCCAAATTTGCATAAAAAACTAATTAGAGGCCAAATCTACAAAAAAAAAGCTTGCTTGTTGCTTAATTACTAGCTGAAATCCAAAATGGCCTAAAATTTCTCAGAAGACAAAAAGTCAAAAACGTTAGCATGGTGCTAAAGTAGAAGCTGAGTTCTAAATTATCCAAAAAAAATTTCAGTAGATGACAAATTAGCTGAAAACATTAGAATTTTACTAAAATATTAGCTAAACTCCAAATTAGCATAACATTTCTCAGAAAACGTAGCCAAAAACATTAGCATGTTGGTAAAATTGATGCTAAAATTCTATATTAGCCTAAAAACTCCAGGAGGTTGAACATTAGCCAAAACGTTAGTATGTTGCTAAAATAATAGCTAATCTCCAATTTTTTTTTATTTTATTTTTGATTATTTTATTTTTCTTCAGTCAGAGAGCCACTATGGAGAGATAAAAGAGCCACATGTGGATCTGGAGCTACAGGTTGTAGACCCCTGACATAGACACACAAAGACACACTTCAAAAGTGGAAGAACTAACTTGTCTCCACATTTCCTTAAACATTTAGAGGATCTGAATTTGTTTTGTGTTTATTTTAGTAGTTGAAACTTCCTAAGGGTTTGATCTGTCACAGGAAAAGTCATTTATTTAAAGTGGATTTCTTTGTCAGCCATCCCCAGACCAGAGGACCGCGGGCTGAGAGTGGCCGTGCTGGCTTCAGTAGTGAGCGGCATCGTCATCTTCGCCATGTCCCTGTCCTTCCTCATCTGCTGCCTGCAGGAGCGAAGCAGCCGCAGCCGCTCCAGGAAGGAGGGCCGCAGCAGGTGAGAGCGCGAGCCCGGAATTCAGGTGGAATTTCTGCTGTGAAACTCTCTTACGCTCCGATCAGACGCAGAGAGAAGCGAGCGTCCCGCCGCAGCGAGTGCTGGCTGGAGAGAGGAAGGGGAGTGGGAGGCCTTCCCTCCGCCCAAGATCTTCCACCTGTCCCAGAGGATGAACCCCCGCCTGGCCCCGGACAGCCCCCTTTACCTGACTGCAGGGCTGGGGGGGTACGAGAACAGAGGATACCAACGGTGAGCCACACCCTCACATCCTCCATTGACTGCATACAGAGAACTGGACTGAGCCAGTGTGACGTCATCCATAGAAAATGCTTCACTCCCGGTACCAACTAAATGAAGTCAGTTTAGCCTCCATATTGGAACCAATTGTACTCAGTAAGCTGTGATTGGTCCGTGTCAGTCTGAGTCTACATTTCCATGGCAACCATCCATCCACTCAGGAATGAGCATGCTAGAAGGCCACACCCTTTCCACTAAAAGCAACCTCGAGGAATTTGTCAATCGGTCAGCGAGAAACCACCTACTTTTATTATGGCATCTGATTGACCAGTGTATAACTGGAATAAATTGCGCTAACAAAACATCATGGAAAAAAAAGAGAATGTTGAAAAAAACGGTGTAGAGTTGGGCCCAATCCGGATTGTTCCCTTCTCCCCACCCCTACATTTAGTCCTCCAAACAAAGAGTTATGAAAAACAGTGTCTCTGAATGCAGACATCACTTTCGCTTAACAATAGTCGCCAGTCAGCTAGCGTTAGCGCGGAGCTTCCAGCGCTCAAATATACATAACAACAGCGGTTTTATAACTTTATAAAAGTCATTCTTTAACAAAAAGCATATATTTAAATGTAAACTTCTGTGCTCTAAAACGCATCCACGTGTGGAAATGCGCTTCTCCTCCGCGGCAGAGTGCGAAGCGGTTCACCCTCGTGACGGAGGGATTTGTATCCCTCCGTCACGAGGGTGAGATCTTAAATTAAATATTTTGGACAGAAGGGAAGAATTCGGATTGGACCTTAGAATGTTTGTTCCGCAAATAAAATGACTCCTCAAACTCAGTTTACCTTGGGCCTCTGACTGCAGAGTCTGGGCTGTATGGAGTTCCATTTGTGCCAAAAATATGTTTTTGCGTACACTGTCTATATCTTTGGTCCATAGTCTATGTCTACTGAACAAGTTAATTTAACATTTGTTCCTGTTTAGTAAAATTTAAACAGTCACTTTCCAAAAATAAAAGTAAGGAACTCATTAATGTGGTCTGGAGGGGGGTTTCAGGTTCCCGGCCTCAAAAGTTTCCCTGCTTCAAGCCCGGTGTGTCACACCCTCAAAAGCTTCACACCCCACCGTGATTGGCTGGTTTGTCAGCTCTGCACACAGCACTGTAAGAGTGCCAGTCATGCAAAACTCGCGGGCTGCACCAACGTTGACTTTCATATTAAAGTGGAGGCCGCAAAATATCAACTTTGGGGCCGCAAATGGCCCGCGGGCCACCAGTTTGAGAGCCCTGGACTAATAGCTGTTTATTTCTCTATTGAATTCATTGGGATTTCTGCTGTTTTATGCCTGTGGCTACTTCATATTAGGAATGCAGAAAGGGATGGGTTACTCAGTACAGTTCTCATATACAGTCAATGGTTTGAACCAACAAAACCCAATTAATGAAGTTGGATTCAAACAACCCTGTGACTGAATATGAAGACCAGCATAACTTTTCCTCTTCATCTGACCTGAAAATCTTTCAATCTGATCAAATTGTAAGCGTAGAACCTGTTAGGTCTATAACGTTAGCTTGATAGTATAAAAAACAGCACAGCTGGTTAGCTTCTTTATCTGAAGTGGAAAACTGCAGATTGGAAAAAGGAAGTCACACTTCCTCCTTTGGAATTAAGAGGTCAAGCAGCACCCAATTCCCAACTAACGAGGCTAAGTGGGCCCCATATGGTTTAAAAGTGGCCCCACCTGTGTTTGCCCACATTGGCTTAAGCGGGGACTCTGTGGGTGGCTGGCTACACGCTCCAGCCACCTGGTGGAGTTCACTAACTGGAGACAGCAGAGCTTGCAACAATGGAGCTAACTGGATTGCTACAGCTCGCTACAGTGGACTTTGCTAGCTCGCTACAGCAAAGCTCGCTAGTTTGAAGGTCGCTAGCTAAATACACCGAAGCTTGCTAGCTCGTTAGCTTGCTACAGTGGAGCCCACGAGCTTAGTAGAGTGGAGTTCACTAACTCGAGACAGCAGATCTTGCCACAATGGAGCTAACTGGAGCGCTACAATGGAGCTTGCTGCAGCGGAGTACGCTAGGTTAATAAGTGGAGCTCCCTACAGTGGAGCTCGCTAGCTAAATACAGCGGAGCTTGCTAACTCGCTACAGCAGAGCCCGCTAGCTCGATCGGCAGGGCTCGCTAATTATATACAGCGGAGCTCGCTCCAGTGGAGTTTGCTAGCTTGCTACAGCAAAGCTTGCTAGCTTGAAGCTCGCTAGAGAAATAAATCAGAGCTTGCTAGCTCGCTACAGTGGAGCTCACTAGCTTAGGACAGTGGAGCTTACTGACTCGAGACAGCAGAGCTCGCTAGCTCTATACAGTGGAGCACGCTACAGCGGAGCTGACTAGCTAAATACAGCAGAAATTGCTGTAGCGGAGAACCAAGGTTAATAATTGGAGCTCCCTAGAGTGGAGCTCACTAGGTAAATACAGCGGAGCTTGCCAGCTCGCTACAGCTGGGCTCACTATCTTAGGACAGTGGCGCTCACTAACTCAAGACAGTGGAGCTCGCTAACTCTATACAACAGAGCTTGCTAGCTAAATACAGTGGAGCTTGCTAGCTTGCTACAGCAAACCTCTCTAGCTCGATCAGCAGGGCTTGCTAATTCAATACAGCGGAGCTCGCTACAGTTGAGTTTGCTAGCTCGCTACAGCAAAGCTTGCTAGCTTGAAGGTTGCTAGCTAAATACAATAGAGCTTGCTAGCTCGCTACAGCAAATCTTGCTAGCTTGCTAATTCAACATAGTGAAGCTGGCTACAGTGGAGGTTGCTAGCTCGCTACAGCAGCTACAGTAGCATGCTACGCAGTTCATAGGGAGGCTGGCTTGCACACTGAGTCAACCCACTGAGTCCCCACTTAAGTCAGTGTGGCGAACACAGGTGGGTCCACCACAGAAACTGCAGACAAACCTATGAGGGGCCGTACAAGACATTATTTATTCTGAACCTTTCACATTCATATATTCTTGCTCTCACATTCATATATACTCTCTTTCGCATACATATATTCTCTTTCACATACATATATACTCTCTTGCGCATCCATATATTCTCTTTCGCATACATATATACTTTCTTTCGCATACATATATACTCTCTTTCGCATACATATATACTCTCTTATATACTTTCTTTCGCATACATACTTTCTTTCGCATTACATACATACTTTCTTTCGCATACATACATACTTTCTTTCGCATACATACATACTTTCTTTCGCATACATACATACTTTCTTTCGCATACATACATACTTTCTTTCGCATACATACACTTTCTTTCGCATACATACATACTTTCTTTCGCATACATACATACTTTCTTTCGCATACATACATACTTTCTTTCGCATACATACATACTTTCTTTCGCATACATACATACTTTCTTTCGCATACATACATACTTTCTTTCGCATACATACATACTTTCTTTCGCATACATATATACTTTCTTTCGCATTACATATACTTTCTTTCGCATACATACATACTTTCTTTTCATATACTTTTTTCATTTCATACATATATTCTCTCTCTCGCATGCATTTATATTACCTTACACATTACATATCATTCTCACTCTCACATATGTAAACGTACTCCCGTACACACATATATTTATCTACCCATATTTGAAATGTATATCAGTATTTCACAAAATATATGTATGTGAAAGACATGTATTAGTGGAAAGGTATATATATGTGTGTGTGAGAGAAGAGTATGCATGAAACGGAAGTACTTTGCATGAAAAGGAAGGCAGATGATTTCTTGTGCTCTGATTGGAAAAGAGGCTGCCATCGAGAAACTCCCATTTTTATCAGACACTAACATGAACCAGCAAGAAGCAGCCACGGGGGTCCTGCAGCATATTGGAACCTTAAGCTTTATCTTTAGAGCTATGAACATTTGACCAAATATGATTCCTGTCCTCATTTAGAATTCTTAAAAATAAATTATGACTTTGTTTTAGCATGAATTTTATGCGTGTTCATGACTAGCTAATATCATTATTAATTTTCATTATTAGTTTTTTGTTTGTTCTTTTTTAAGAATTATTTGCTTCTTTTAAGTTCTTAAGACATTCCATTTCAGTTTTATTATCAGAGTAGTTAATTTTCTTAACTTTTATTTCTCTTTCAGATAAATAAAACAGGCATATGAAAGTACAGCTCGGTCCTAAGGAGTTAAATCATAGCGCCAGCATGTAGCAGTTAGCAGCTGCTATTTAGCCATCTCTCTTCAGCACGAAGAGCTTCACATTAAAAGAAATGAGACTCTCTTTTTCTGTGGAAATGCTTTTAGACGTTGTTGTTTAGAACACTAGCTGTCAGTTTAAAGTTTTCAAAAGATTTTATCTATGGAAGTCTGAATTCGTGATTGAATAGTTAGCTTTATCGAACTGTTAACATCAGTCCTCTGCTTGAACTGTTTGCCTTTCTGCTGCGTTTTTGAAAAAAAAACATTTTGTGATCTGTCCCTGACATACAGATTCTAGTGGAGTATTTATCCGGAATAACAAACTTGAAATATAAAGCGCTGATCATATAGAAGAATGAAAATATCCGATCCTGATCGGACAACAGAGCCCGATTTTGAGTCTTCAACCACCTGATCGGCCCAATTTCAGATCACATGATCGGATCGGTGCTAATAATTAACAATGACAGTCCAGCCATCCAGTTTTTCTTTTATGTTGTTAAGCATCAAATTTTAAATAGAGGTTTACATTTCTAAACTCAGGAATTTAGTAAGAAACATCACTGGCAGTGATCTCCATTGTGACAACCTTTTAAAAGATTCATTTATAAGTAAAGTAAGTCAATAATAACAGTAACAGCTTGGTGTTTACTCCAAAATAATTTGCAGCCAGCCCAGCATTAATTACAGCCAGGCATCCATTGGAGACCGGAGTTTATTCCATCCTAGACAGAATTGTGATGACTAATGGGCTCATTCTGCAGTTAAATTTGGTCAAGAGATGAAGACACCAACCTCAGATGATCATTTCAGGATCTATTGAAATGATGAGAACATTATTTTGATTAGCACTGGCTGTTAACGTTTTTTTTTCTTTTAAGACTCACCAATCTCTGTATCAAAACCTCTTTGATTTTATGCAGATCATTTTCCAGGAGACACACCCACCCTTCTGTCTTGCTCAATGGTCCCTGTTTAAACAGTTCTTCTGATTTGTTGCTCACTCTCTTTGTACATCCACCAGGAAATCTGTTTCCTGTGGACCATTTTCTTCCGCATCTCCTCAATGTCACCCTTCTTCTTGCATCATTCTGATACATTTGGTATCCATCTCAAAATGACTCCCAAAACACTAAAATACAAAAACATTATAATACAATGAATATAATCCTCTTTATTTAAAAAACTTTTTTCCTTCAGAAACTGAGACTGCAGCCCGCTCACTGACATAACTTGTAAGAAAAAAAAAAATTAGCTTCAACACCGAGCTTTAGCTCCAGTGTTTAATTCTTTCGGTTATGATAACTCTTCAACAGTTGATGTAATTAATGAAACTCCATCTTATTCTGAAGAAACGCAGCCTCACGCTGCTGAAAGGCGGATGTAATAAACGGGAATCAGCTGATTCTGCTGCGTAAAATAAACAATTTTTTTCACAAGGGCTCTGCACCCAATGTAAAGCTTAGAACGTAAAATGTTGAACTTTATGGATAGAAAACTGGAGAAAATTTTCAGGTTTCGTTTTTAAATTATCCAAAACATCAGTGTTTCTTTTCCCTTTTTATGTCAGTGCGAACTTAAACAGAAGATTGACCAAAGATTTTAAAAATGTTTAAAATGACAAACAGCATTTCTTTCAATCTGAATCTTTGTGGGTTTTTTAAAAATCAGTTTTGTTGATTCTGATCTCTGTGTTTAAATAAAGGTATAAATAAGGATTAAATGCAATTAAATTCAATTTTAATAAATCCAGTAAATAGACATACACATAGCAATAAACATTATAATATAAAAGTAAGAATCGTGGTTTGATTCGTGAATCGAATCGGATTGCCACCTGAGCAGCGATCCAAAGCCCTAACAATCACTGTACTGTCATCAAAATACAGTCCCCTGCGAAAGTATTCTGCCGCCTTGAACTTTTCAACCTTTTGCCACACTTCAGGCTTCACACATATAGATATACAACTCTTAATTTTTTGTGAAGAATCAACAAGTGGGACACAAACATGAATTGGAACCAAATTTATTTGGATATTTAAAACTTTTTAACAAAAGAAAAACTGAAAAAATTGGACGTCCAAAATTATTCAGCCCTTACTTCAGAGCAGCAAACTCTTTCCAGATGTTCAATGAGGATCTCTTCATGATCCAATCTTGACCTAAATGACTAATGATGATTAAATAGAATACATCTGTGTGTAATAAAGCCTCCATATAAATGCACCTGCTCTGTGACAGTTTAAGAAGTCAGTTTAAAGTGCAGAGAGCATCATGAAAAACAAGGAACACAGCAGGCAGGTCTCAGATACTGTTGTGGAGAAAGCTGGATTTGGAGACAAAAAATTTCCCAAGCTATAAACATCCCAAGGAGCACTGTTGCAAGCGGTAATATTGAAATGGAAGGAAGATCAGACCACTTCAAATCCACAAAGATCGGCCATCCGTCTAAACTTTTCAGCTCGAACAAGGAGAAGACTGGTCAGAGATACAGCCAAGAGACCCACGATCATTGGATGAACTGCAGAGATCTACAGCTGAGCTGGAGAGTCTTTCCACAAAATCAGTTGTATTCTGCACAAATTCTGGCCTTATGGAAAGAGTAGCAAGAAGAAAGCCATTTCTTAAAAAAGAGTGGTTTAAAGTTACCCACAAGCCACCTGGTAGACACCAAACATGTGGAAGAAGGTGCTCTGGTCAGATGAAACCAAAGTCCAACTTTTAGTAACAATGCAAAACTTTAAGTTTGGTGTAAAAGCTACACAGCTCATCACCTGAACGTACCATCCCCAATGCCAAACACGGTGGTGGCAGCATCATGGTTTGGGCCCGTTTTTCTTCAGCAGGGACAGGGAAGATGGTTCACATTGATGAGAAGACAGATGAAGCCAAATACAGGAGAATTCTGGAAGAAACCCTCATGGAGTCTGCAAAAAGACCTGAGGCTGGGACGAAGATCAGTCTTCAAACAAGACACCCATCCAAAACAGAAAGCAAAATCTACAATGGAATGCTTAGAAAATAAACATATCCAGTTGTTAGAATGGCCAAGTCAAAGTCCAGACCTGAATCCAATCGACAATCTGTGGAAAGAGAGAATCTGCTGTTCACAAACGCTCTCCATCCAACCTCACTGAGTTCCAGCTGTTTTGCAAGGAGGAAGTGGCAATAATTTCAGTCTCTCGATGTGCAAAACTGATAGACATACCCCAAGCGACTTACAGCTGTAATCACAGCAAAAGGTGGTGCTATGAAATATTAACTTAAGGGGTTGAATAATTTTTAAACGCCCAATTTTTCAGTTTAAATTTGTTAAAAAGTTTGAAAATATACAATACATTTTGTTCCACTTCATGATTGTGTCCCACTTGTTGATTCTTCACAAAAAATCAAAGTTTTATATCTTTGAAGCCTGAATGTTGGTAAAAGGTTGAAAAGTTCAAGGAGGCCGAATACTTTCACAAGGGACTGTATGTTCTTTCTGGATTTTTTAATTTACAAAGACATAAAGCCAAGTCGGCTTTATGTTTTCCCCATTCCTTGAATAGTGATGCTAAAAGCCTCTACAATCTTCTTTTTAAGGGAAAGTAAAATCAGAACTAATCTAATTATCTCTGCTACTACATCAGTCCTGAATAAATCAGAAAGAAGTGAAGGCCAGCCAGCCGGATCTACAGGTTTAAACAAAACAGGATGGTGGTCACAAATGTGCAGATGATGCTTTCACATCAGACAGAGGTCCTCAGATTCCAGATGGTCTTGGAGCTTCTTTGTCAAGATGTTCAGGTGATCCTTTGTTTCCGGTCTGATCTCCAAAATGTTTTGGAATTGCTCCTGCAGAAACAAAGCGTATCACTTCATCAAACGAAAATGATCATTAGTGCATTTTACTTTTTTACTTACAGTGATGTAGCAGTATTACAAAATAAAAGTAAATTTGTTTTTATAATAAACACAGTGACTGCAGTGTTTCTTTAAGCTTTTTTTCCCCAATTGCAAAATAGTAATATCCAATTGTTTTTTTTTTTTTCAGATTAGACACTGTACTTGTTAAAATAAGATAATAATGAATAAAGTAAACTACCTAAATAGTCTAACATAGTTAAGACAATAATAATAAAATATTTCATTTATAAAAAAAAATCATTTAAATAAGTGTATTAAATTAATTTAAATTTATTATTTAAAATTATATTTATTTGACTTATTTGACTTTTAAAAAACAAAAACCTTCCAGTTTGTGGGAAGGAGGTCTATTGTTGTATTTTTTTTTAAATGTAATGAAGATTCAATTTTTTTAAAAAATTGTTGATTGTAGAAGTAAAAGCAAATTGTCAAAGTCAAATTGGTTTACTAATGGAACTTTTTCACAGTGATGTCAGACATCAGACAAATATGGCAGCTGTAAATATGAAATGTGACTTCCGGTTTAATAATCTAGACAGGCAAAGCTGACAGGACACCTGAACGCTGTTGAAACACAATACACAACACAGGCGTAGCTTCGGGAATCTAGTTGATTTACTTCCAGGTAGGAAAACCTAATTAAAATATAACTAATATTTTATATGTTGTATTTTTAGTCTTCCAAATGTAATATGTGATCATATATATGGATAGAGTTTACTCTGAAAGACTTAAGAAAATAATGGTATGGTCACTTGAATTGCAATCAAGCACTAAAGCTGAAATAAATTCATATGACCACATTAATACCTTTGACAAAGCTTTGGATTTGAATATTCTTTCTATTAGGATTGCATTCAGGTCCTGCCCTGCCACAAATTTAGGGATAACCAGCCTGTTGCCACATGCCATCAGAAATTCTAACCTGAGAACCATTTCAAATTGAAAAGTAAAAAAATAAAAAAATTTTAAAAACTCAATTTGGTCTTTAAAATTTATATCACATAGCAAAAACTGTACAATTTAAAGTCAGCAATACTGTCTTGTCATTGTCAATCCTAAACATAAACTATAACATGGCAAAACATAAATATGAAATATTTATATATTACTTTCATATGAAAAGGAGTTTTAAACACTATGGCTACTACTAGAGACAGTAAAAGAAATCTATACTAGCCTGGTTAGGCTACAATCTTGAGAGTTGCTAATCACACAAAACTCTAGAATTGTCAAAGTAGCTACTCAAAGGATTCGTTTAATGACTTATACAAACTAGAGTCGCTATGTTGGCTTGTTGACACTCAAGTTGGACGCTGCGCTGATAGAGCGAAATGCCAGCTCACTACTTTGCTACAAAATACACAAACAAAGCTGGAAAAAAAACAATGTGCTTTTTAAAAGTTAATTATTGCCGTCAGCTTGATAAAGGAGAACTTCTATAAACATTTCAGGAAGATGTGAGTGAGTTATTCTTAATAGTGAATAATTAGGTGACCTTGTAGATTGTTCAAATTTAAAGGGGCAATACCATGATTTTCTTAAACCTTTCAGAAATAAACTAATCCATATCTGTGACCAAATATTACTTTTAAACATTAAAAAAATAATTATTTATGAAATAAGCCATTTTGTAATCTGACCACATTTTAATAAGTCGCTGTGTCTCATCGTGGTGTTATGGCATTCTTTTAAGAGAATTCTGTTGGAAATAAATAGAGCTTTTAAATTATCACTGCAGGTCCCCTGGGGGCGTGCTACAGAAAATTACATACAGAAAAATGAGTACAATGTTTTCTAGTGGTGTTAAAATAAACTTTTTAACAGGTAAAAACAATGGGACCATTATTTCCTTTTGGCTAACATGATTCTCTACAATATCTACATGTGTTCTGCGCCTGATTTCTAATGTGTTTACGTCATCTGACTGTCGGCCGTTTTTGGTTTCAGGTGTTCTGCTCTCGCTTAGTTTTGTGTTCAGACTGAGGAATCTCAGAACAAACAGAATTCAGTCTGATTTGAATATGAACAGAGACCACCTTGAAAATGGGTCTGAGAGCTTCCTGGTACATCTGTGCTGCTACTTTGGCACCACAGAAAGTAGGTGTGTGTCATTTTTAGTCTAAGGGCGGAGCTTGCTGCAAAGATTTTTCCGGGAGGGAATCGTTCTGGTTTGTATCGTTCTGACGTCAGCCACCAATCCACCGCTTGTTTTTGTGGGTATGGGAGGGGCTGCTGCAGAGAGTGCAGGTTTTTAGAAGATTACTCTTACATGCATGAGCAGATCAAAAATACCGTTTGCGGTTTATAAAGAGAGGAATGACCAGTATAT